>CACKRE030004921.1:51322-84948 GCA_902602495.3 Ectocarpus sp. CCAP 1310/34 | reverse complement strand
TTCATGAACTCGTTGACTATCCCATCCGCTCCTGCTGCTTTGTGGCACTTCAGCTTGTTCACACACGCCTCAACCTCGTCCTCAGTGAACTCCTTTTCTAGTTCTACGTTCCCAACGTCTGCCTTCGATGTCTCTTCCTTCTGGGCACATGCGTCCACCTCCTGCTTTAACACTTGATCAAAAGCTTCATTCTCCGAGGGCACTCACTCCAAGTCTCTTGTAGTGTCCTCTGGCTAGAACTTCCCTTTTTCCCTTCCCACTGCTGACTAATCCACCGTTCACACCTCGCAAAGTTGCGACCCCTGTATCCCCCCCTTGCGCGGTCTTTTTTACCATTCCACTAATCCCTTCCCACATCTGCTTGACGTTTCCCTCCAGACCTCCGTTGGCCTTCTGCACTACTTCGTCCCAAATGCGCTTTTTCTTCTTTTTCACTAGTCCCTTCACCCGTTTTTTCTTGGCCCTGTACTTTTCCCAACTCTCCTCAGACGCCTCACTCAGGTACTGCTTGAAGACTTCTCTACGTTCCCCTATTTCTTCTTTCAGCTCGTCATCCCACCACTTAACCGATACCCCACATCGTACCACCCTCTTTCCCACTACTCTCTCTGCCGTTGCGTTCACTATGGACTCCCACCCTTCAATCACCCTGTCCCCTGCTGCTTGTACGTTTACCTGCCCGTCTTCGACGCTTCTCAGAAGTTTCCTGAAGGGTTCTACACTAACAGCAGGTCCCTTCTGGAATTCATCCCGTATCCCCTCGTCTCCCAAACGCTCTACCTTCCACCGGAACACTTTCCTCTGTTCCTTACTCTCCATCTTTCTAGATCGGTCGATGTTTGCCCATATGAGGACGTGGTCGGTCGTCTTTCTTCGACGACGGTGGGACGAATACGTTCCCTAGAAACAAAGCTCTTACCCCGCTCCCTAGGTATCTTAAGCCATTGGCTTTCCTCGAACTCCGTGTTCACCACTGCTTCCACCACGTCAAACAAGTGTTCCTTGACCAGGAATCCGACTCCCCCCTCCCCCATTTTCTTTGGCTCTAAGCCTTTTCTTGCCTTCCCTACCCACCGGTATTTCCCTAGTTTGCTTACCACGTCACCANGGGGGGGGGGGGGGGGGGTGGCGAATATTGAAAGAACGTCACAATGTCTCAGCAGAAATGGTCAATATGCAGATGCATAGCTGAGTCAACAGTAGAGAAAATGGAAATGAGGGCAGCACAGATGGAGAGAGGGGCGGGGAGTGGAGAGTGAAAAGTGGCACTTGAACCCTTTTGTGAGAGCGCCTCAACCAAGATGTGGAACGTCACTGAACAGGATGCTCGTCGCGCACTTTCTTGTTTGTGCCCGGAACCGGTCTCTGGAACGGTACAATCTGTGAAACTGAAAAGGTATCCATCTCTTCTCATCCCAGGCCCCTCCCCGTCGTCCCCTCCCCTTTCCTGTCCCTCGTGGCATTGTTTTCGGCGGGTATGCAGGCTGATGGCGGTGATGGAATCGCAGGTCGCCAAAGCCGACCAGGACCTTGGTAGCGCCGACGCATCCCGTGGCCGTTCTGCGAGACAGATGTGAGTGCTTGGACCTAACCTCGCCGCCGTTTTTCTGCTGCGCGCAACATGGTTGTGTCGGTTTGTGTTCTGGGTATGCTTGGTGGTATCAAGGAGAGTAAATAAATGTCGTCCTTGTTTGAGTGTCCACTGATCGTGCCCCTTATGTTGTAGCAGTACGACAAGGTTTATAGGGCTGCGGTTTCTTTTTTCGGGCAGTTTTGGTATTTGCTGCAGGTTTTCGCGTGTTTTCTGACTTGCACATTGACACATGTGTGCAAAGGATGCCGATCATGGCCTGCATATGGTAGTTTTTTTTTTTTCTGTTATTTTTCTCCGTCTGACCCCCGGTATCAGGAGCGAAGCAACGGAGCTGGCCAGGAAAGACAGGTGTTTATATCATGTTTTACGTTGCGTTTGGTGGCCCCGGGAATGACCATCGTGGTGGACACATACCCCCACCCCCACCCCTTCCCGTTTCTCGTGTTGGCGATTTTGGCGCGCGGAAACCTTACGCCGGTGTAACTCCGAAATCGTTCACACTGAAGCCGCCACGCAACGCCGGGTGTCTCGACACACCATCTATTCCTAACCTCTCGCCACGCACCTCTCCCTCTCGCGTTCGTTTTCCCTCGCTGGTGCCTCCGCAGGTCGACGGCCGGTGGCGCGCACTCGCAAGATGGGGCGACCAAGCCGCTCGTGGCACGCGTGGCCGAGCTGGAAGAGAAGCTTGTGGTCTGCAGTATGGAGAACGCGACGGCGAAGCAGGTTGGGAGCAAGCAAGGAAGGGAGAGAGGGAGGGAGGGAGATTGCGCAGGGTTTTGTGTGGACCTAGTCTGTGGCGTTTGGCGGTTGTTGCTGCCCCCCCCCCCTCCGCTGTGCGCCGCCCACTGGTGCTTAGATAGCCCGGTTCGTCTTGTTGACACGAGGGGGCGGGGGGGGCTGTGATCTCCCCTGTATTGCCGCGTTGTTCGTGATCCCACAATACGGGCACCCTCCCAAAACATGTGTCAGAGCGTGTTGCCAGGGTAGGTGGTCTCTCAACGCCATATTGATGCCCCAGGTTCAATGCCATGACAGTTGCGGAATTGCTCCATGCTGAATCATGGCCTATATGCCGTAGGTGGATCGGATTCCGTGTGTTGGCGTGTGGTGCTCCACCGGAATTATTCTCATGCTGTTGCAATTTGTGATACTTGCCTTTATTGTGCTTGCTTCACCGAGCTCGTGCCAAACGCGATTGGTAGCTCCACGATCTCAATCAAGTTCATACATGGTGCTACACTTCGTGATGGTATTGCCGCGGAATGGCACGACCCAAAGTCCATCGATGTACTCTCATGCCATGCTCTCCCTCCCGATCCGACGCCATTCAACAGGAGCACCTGACGTCACAGCTGGCAAGCCAGAAACTTGACAAGACTCTGCAGAAGCTGAGGCACGAGCTGGCCAAGTCTCGAGCCATGAACGACCTTCTCCAGAACGAGGTGCCGAGAGGGAAAAGTAGCTTTCACAAGGAATTTCAAGGTTGGGTTTTGTAGGGGGTTAGGGTTGGGGATACGAAGCCCCCCTCTTTTTTTCATAGGTGAACTCTACAATCCTCGCGAAGGCGGTCGGAATAAACAACGAGAGCCGGCATCCATACCCAACCGAGTGTCAGCACCAACGCGTAGCCTTGTTTTTCACCCCCACTTTCGGGCCACGGAACATTCCTCTCACCTCGGGTTTTGATTTTCTTTTTTCAGATCGACCGGCTGCAGGGTCGCGACCCAGAGGGTGAGGCGGACGGCAGCGGTTGGCGGCGATGGCTGGGTGGGGTACAAGAGCCCTTGTCCCCGGAGCCCAACCCCATTCAGGTCAGTTTTTTTTCTTGTGAGAGATGGTTCTGTTAATTTATTTTTTCTCCCTCGCACCTTCTGCGTTGTAGACTGATCTCGAGATGTCCCATGACTGCAGGAGTTTGAGATCAAGCCGTTTTTGAACGCAGCACGCCATGTCGACTTGGTCATCCCTCTTGCTTGTCCGATAGTATTGTTGCTCCCGCCTCAACGTAGCTAACCCCAACCCTAACCCTAGCCCAACCTGTCAGCTTGAGTTTAATGCTACGGCGTTTGTGTGTTTATAACCATCACAGCGCCAACGTGCTGATTCATGTCAATACGTGAGTCTCAGCGCGGCTGGCAACAGAATGTGTGTGTGTTTGTCCCAACAATTTAGAGCCTTGTTGTTTGTTCCCGCACGTCGAACTGACAACCAAGCTCTTAATTGTTACCATCACAGCGCCAACGTGCTGATTCATGTCAATTCGTGAGTCTCAGCGTGCTGGCAACAGGATGTATGTGTGTTTGTCCCAACAGCTTAGAGCCTCATTTGTTCCCGCACGTGTTGAACTGACAACCAAGCTCTTAATCTTGACATTCATCCCGATTTGCCCCCTTCGGTGGATAAGTTAGCCTGTGACCTCGGGAATCGACCGCGTCAAGTGTTAAGATTACTAAAAAGTACTGAAAGATGAAGGTACTTGACAGAGATATCGGAACGGTTTTGAATGTGAGGACAACAACAACAACAACAACAATCGCGACCCATTCGACTCCCCCTTTTTTCAATCCCTTGGCGCTCTTGCTGTTTCTCCGTCGCAGGTTACCGGAGGTAGCGACAGTCCGGTGGTGGTGGTGAGAGACCTTGACAACAACCAGCTTGTCTATGCCCCCGGTCGCTCCCAGTTCGGGTGATGTGACCCCTAATTGCGATCACGTGACTGCATTCGTAAAGAGAGTGCGCGGGGTGTGCTGTGATGGGGGTATGCACATGGGATGGTGCAGTCTAGGGGGAGCTAAGCGGGAGGAAGGCACTGGCCGTGGCCGAAGGTTAAAGGAAGCGGCGAAGAAGAAAGGGAGCAGGTACTGGGCGGCGAGTCCTGTTGCATGCTACCCAAGCAGAATCGTCTGAATGGGTGGCACGTCATAGTTTTTTCATGGAAAACCCGAGCACGTTGTTGGCTGTTATTTTGGCGTTCCACCGGTGGTTGACTTGTGTTCCTCACAAATGTATGTAACACGGCGCGTCACGGATCCTTGTGTTTTGAATTTTGTCACGTATCAGGTAGTAGCCCTTATCGTGGTTTTCATCCCAAATACCCGTCCCACAGGGAGAGGGCGGGGAGGTGGGGGGGGGTGAAGTGTTGAGGGACAAATGGCGGCGACGATGCACTCGTTCTTTATTGATTATTTCTCCCTGATGGATGTGGCTGGATCGCATTCGAGGTGTTGACGTCGTTGGCCTCGGCGTTGTGGTTGCTACGGAGAGTTTGAACGTGGACCGCTGACAGTTGACCTGCGATGTCAACAGAGGGTACTGCACAACCTGTTGTTTACTACCTCAAACACGAAAGAAGGGCCGACCGCTGCAGTGCCTGCGCAACAGATGATAGCCGCCACTTGTTTGTCGAGGCCGTTCTCTGGGGCATGCGGAGGGGCGGGGGAAGGGGTATGGCAGGGGCCAATAGCGGCCCTGCGCATTAGTCAAAATATTTCTTAGATTGGGTTTAGGTGCGTAAGATAGCCCGTGGAGTGCACTCTTTGTACGTGCTGTTCAGTGTTGTCTGTTGATTTCCTCGCGCCTCTCTAGCCTGTTTGTAGCAGAGAACTCCCTGATGTTATCATCTGTTGGCACGCTGTCATGATTGCATGCCAATACTAGTATTGTCGTGGCCACCAACCCTGGGATAGTTTCGATGTACAGGCCTAGCGTAGCTTGGTTGCCGACGAGAGGGCGGTCGGTTGTTGGTTGGCCTGGCAGCAATGACTATGTGGTAGAGGCGTGTTGTTCGTTGTTCGGCAGCACGTCCGCGTATGGTGGCGTTTTGAGGCTCGTGCTCCTGTGGATGACGGGTGATACAAGCATGCATCAAGAACTCCGTTGGCGGCGCAGGTTCCTCACGGTTTCGTTACGTTTCGTTGACGCATCGCGTGCCGGCGTCACGACATGGATGGCTCGGGTTGGCGTCGACTGTTTCCAACCATGCAGGTCATGAGTATGCCGCCGTTTGCGCGATCCCCATGGGCTCTTCGCTATCCACATGCATACATAGATTTTTCCGTTGGTACGAGGATAAGAGGTAGGGCGCCTCCGAAATAATGAGATAGTGGAACTGTGAAAGGTTTGTAATCGTGGGTTCTGATAGCATCCGAAACGAAGGCGTTTCCGTTAGTGTACAGGAGTGAGATCCAATAGCAATCAGTTTTATGAAACGACAAAGGTGGCTGGTGTTTGGGTTGGATTCAGAAGGTTTGTGGGTTTAGGTTGGGTTATATGGGTGGGATGGATTGTCTTCGATATTGGAGTACACCTGTGGGTAAAGATTTTAGCGACCATCTGCGAATGGGTGCACGATAATTTTTTGTTGCGGCAGCCGTGTCTGTTCTGTTGTTGTCGTCTACTCTCTGGCGGCCACTTTAACGTTTTTAGAGAGTAGACTAAACATAACCTCACAGAAAGACTACCCGTTCGAGATAAAACCTCAGTCGAAAGGGATGTGGTGAAGTCTTTTCAGTTTGTGGATTGAAACCAACTGGAGACTTGGCTAATTTTGAGTTTGTGTAAGCCTAACACTGAGTCATCAGTAATGCCAGTTGGAGCAAAGAACAAAAGCCACTTTCACTTTTCACACCTGCTTGCCTTTTTTTTCACCGTTGTCTTTTGTGGGCGCATCCACCATCGACAGAGGCTAGTCGTCACAAGAGACAAAGAAAGGAATGAGACAACAAAAATCGAACCCTCGGGGGTGTGAGCATTTTTCGTTTTCTCGGCCGTGCACCAAACTTATCAAAACACACATCCACGCACGTGTGAAAGAATGAAGTGTTTGCAGGCCAGGCAAGTACAGAGCATTTTACTCTTCTTCATCGCTGGAGAGCAAATAAGGTATTATTGTGTGATCGACGACGAAGCATTGGATGGCTTTCGTTCGACAGGACATTTCTACCTCCTCTGCGCGGAAGATATAATCCCAGGATAGTATAATAGTACGTGCTTCCTGCTGCTTCCCCCTCCCCCTCTAGACCTGTCTGTACCTCGTGCCCAGTCTAAGTAAGTTGGTGGCGTTGTATGCCACGAGTGGGTGAACGATCAAGTGTTGTTCCATGCTCTTTTGTACTCGTCGGGGAACACCTGCAAGTGTATCAAACCTACGTGTGATCTTGATGTAGTATGTATGCGTATAGTCTATGCGTTGTGTTGATAATGTCGGTGGTTGTGCCGGCTAGTCATATGTAGACTACTAGTACTAATACTTTCTTCTTTTGTAATAATTTACGAAGTCGCCAAACGAGATTGATTCCAAAAATATGCGAGCATATTAAGATTGCGTGCAAGCACTGCCGTTGTACACTGCCGCGCCTTCTGTTAGCTTCATTGAACCGTTGAAGTGCTGCAATTCAGTGGCTGTGGAATGGTCGCTGTCGAAGGAGTGTGTGGAGTTTTTTTGTGTTGTTATTGTCGCCCAGGGCGGGGCCCCGTAGCCCCCCGCCCCCCCCGACGGCCATCATCGGTGGTCTCCACCCGTTGCATCACCACGAAAATGTAGGAAGGAAAGGCATTATCTCTCTTCTGTCTCACATCAAGCTTAGGAAGAGGCTGTGCCTGACAAAAACCCGAAGCCCTCCACTCAGTCCTCACTATCGACATCATGATGGTCCCCGAAGGAGACGAAGAGGACGATTTCATCGTGCCGACCATGCCAGCGACGACGGCAGAGGCGGGCTCCTTGTCCGACGCTCAAGGGGACGCGTCCACGCGTGGATGGGGGAGCTATCTGGGCGGACTTGTGTTCGCTCGTGCCAAGGAGCCTGCGCCTGCGTCGGAGCCTGAGCCAACTCTACCGTCAGGGTTTTCGGCCACTCTCAATGCGGAGGAGGAAAAAATATATCCAGCAGAGGTGAGGTCCTACGAAGGTGGTGGGTGGGCCCTACTGGGACGGGAAGGGTCCGCGCGTTGGTTTTGCCCCCCATGCGGAGGACGCCGGATCTCTTTGGGCTCCGTGTGTCTCGTAGCAAAGAGCTGTTGATTCTGTCTCTCACCCAACATCTTTCTTTCACGCTTTTTCCCTTCCCCATGGCACGAGAGCCCACCAGCGAATACTTGCTGCCTCTCTGTTGCGTCTGCCTAGCCTCACGCTGCGCTTGTGTCCTACCACCGTTGTCACGATAATTCGATCGTGTCCGCTTGGTGGCAAAGAGAGGCACACAACACCTCCTTTCAACGGTTGTGTGGATGCCCTGCCAGTAACTGTTCGGAATAACATAACGTTTTAGTGAGAGATTTTTGGATTCATGTTGCAGCTTCCCCGCAGCAGGGGCAGGAACCCTGATGGACACAGAGCTTTCCTGCAGCAGTAAATAGAGCTAATGCTTCGATGGGTCCCTGTGGGCTTCTGCCACGATGTCTCGCCATCAAGCTTGCGGCCACCGTCGTGGGATCTGTTGCTGTAGTACCAGAAGCGTGTCCTGCAATAGTACCAGAAACGTGTCCTGCAATACAAAGTTAAATATCACTCCTTCGTTCGACAATTGACGTCAAAACAGCAGACCAAAAAAAACAAAACAGCCGGCGATTGATTCGGCGCTGCCGCAGTCATTCGAGCGAACAAGCTGCTGTATCTGCTCCCATGGAGTAGCTTTCAGTACATCCTCGCACCAAAATGAACAACAGCAGCATCGGCAATGCAGCAGCTGCTGGAGCTCAATATCCACCTTTTGCGTTCATGGAGCCGACGTCCCGGTTGCTTTTGTGAAAGCAATGTTCAGAGTCCTCGAGGCCATAATAAAACTCCGCGCCAAATCACTTCGCGTCACGAACCGGACACCAGTTTTGCGCAAGTATTGCCCCCACAGCAGTACCTGCCGTTTACACTACATTACGAGCTTCGAGCCACACGGTTTTCTCCTCATAGTAAATGAAAACGCCATCTAGGTGCCAGGTGTATCCGTTGGTCGTCTGCCGCACAGGCGGTTCAGACAGTTGGAATCTGTGGCATCATGTGGACCACCATCATGTGGACCACCATCATGTGGACCACTAGTTGTTGTGTTGACACATCGACACACTCACCGGTCGCCCCGGTGGTCTAGTGGGTAGCCTCGCAGCCTGCTAAGGGCCAGGTCATGGGTTCGAGTCCCGACAGAGTGAGTTTCTTTCTCGCTATCAAAATCCTGGTCTCCGTTGGAAGCGACGCGCTGCAAAGCTCGTTGTTAGTAAACTTGATCGACTTCGTCAGTCGCGAGGGAAGGGATTGCTGTACCCTTCTCGCGATAAAATATCTCAGGCAGGAACCGCAGGAGGGGGTCCAACCCCCCCCTCATATGTGACTCCGGTTGGGTCGTCTAGCTAGTAGAAGTGGAGGATAGGGGCCAGAGGGGCAGACGACAGAGTCCAACGATGGGAGACAACAAACAAAACAAAACTCTGTTTTTTGTGTCGTTTGGTGTGACATCCGCAATGTTCCAATTTCCGTTTTTTTCCTGAATATTGGTGTTGGGTGTGTGTGTGATGACGTCACTGGTTTTGTAGAGAGACGCGGCAGAGATGGCGCGGATAACCAGGGTGCGTTAATTGTGTACCTGCATCGTGGAAGACCCCTTCAATGTGGAACGATTCCTATTTAGTCAGTGTTGATGTTTATACTGCTGTGCCTAACACAGATGATCTGGATAGATTCGAGCGATTGTCAATTGTAATGATGGCTTGGTTGGGTGTTGTTCTTCCTTGTATGTCCACGGACTCATTCTGACACCACTTCAGACAGCAGCTGCATGCCCCGAGCTTGTGTACCATGCACCATGGTGTTATTATTGTACAGACAGCACTTCAGACAGCAGTACGCTGTAGTCGACCAACATTCATTTGGTTAAGTGCGGGACAAAGGGGATGATGCCGCTGCTGTTGTCGGATTGTAGTGTGGCCGTGTAGTTCAGTTGTGAGCACGCAAACGTGGCACAGGGATTGTAGGTGTACCTCCTCGGGCTTGTATACCCTTTTCTTGCTAATGGTGTGTGTGTTCTTTAGACCTTCTGATGGCTCTAGCACTTTTGTGACCACGGACCGAGTCTTTGCTAGACTTTGGGATTAGCAACTGACACGAGTTTAATGTAAAGAAAAACAACAATGCTATGCATAAAGCCACTTAGTCTCGTTGGCGTCCTGATGGCCAAGATCAGAGCTCGTCGAGGTTGGAAACATGTTGCTGTACGCTCTGTTGAAACAATGTGCAAAACTACGTATTACCGTTGAGTAGAGACTGTCGTGTTCTCCCGCGTCTGACAAGCGCCGTGCCTTTATTAGTACTGCTGTGGTATTCGGTTGCCAGTTGCCAGTCCGTTGTCCGCTCCCCAACCCGCTTAGTACAGCCGTGTAGTACTGCTGTACAAACCACGGATCTAGGAACGTTCCAAATCGCTTTATCAGAGAGACACACGTATTTCATCCTCCCTTCTTCTGGGCGACCAAGTGCTGCCACGGCTAATAGGAGGCAAGGGGAGAGCACCGTATTCAGCAGTCCAGTTCATTCGTCAGTTCGCGCCGCGGCGGTGGTTCACGCGGAGCTTTGCAGTACAGTTGAGGCCCGCACTTAAGAATATGGCACTTAAGAATATGGTGCTAAAAAAGAACAAGAATTAAGAATTTGCCGGTTAGAACACGTGCTCAGATTGCACCTGCAATTAAGAATAATAACGCACGCCTGAGGTGTACCACTGCTGCTAAAAAGATAAGAACAAGAGCACATTCAGCAGCTGCGAGATAAGAACATTCGAACGGGGAGGGGGGGACGGGCGGGGGGGTGATCCAAGTATTGGATTTGGCACGGGGGTAGATGCGCCGAAGGTGGGTGCATACATACACCTCGGAATCTGCAATTTTGCAGAGGAGAGGGTGGGCACTGTACACGTCGCGCCCCGTTGGCGGCTACCAGGCCACGCACGTGCAGCGGGCCACGAGTTGCCTGCCGTACAGGGGGATCATGTCCCTGTCCAATCCCTTATCCCATGGGTTGTTGAAAGATCTTGGCAAACTTGCAGAGTTGAAAGGACGGGGTCGGATTCTTGACCGTCACTTCGAGACGATAAAAACACATGTGAAGGCGGGAAACTCCGTTGCGAAGGAGCGGTGGGACGCCATCGAGAACCCGTGGGGGTTGAAGCAGAACGGTATCTTCGACGAAGGAGAGTGGATCGCGCAGATTGATGGTGAGATCCAGGGCATTACCAGCAGCACCCGCTTGTCCTTGTCATCCCAACAAGATGCAGCAGCGCACGAGGTGCTGCTGCACCTTCTCAGCACCGACCTGTGCTGCAGCGGGTACCGCAAGGAGGAAGGTGGATCGAGGGAAGCACGCCAGAGAGAGAGCTGCGAAAGGCACAGTAGGCGGCAACATCTGCAACGCATTCTCGATTGGCAGCGGACAACCGGTGAGTTCGGTTACATTGTATCCGACGCACGCTGTTGCTTTCTTTTGCTACACAGGTGTTTTTGTTTTTTAATTCCCGATAGTCTAAGCAAGAGAAAATATGAAAAAATGGTATGTTAATTAGTCTAATGTGACCCAAACGAAACAGACGTCAGCGCCACAACTAAGAGCGACTGACACGTCACATGGCTCGTTGAATCCCCCACACGGCAATTCCGCCCTTTCCCATCGCACCGAGCAGATTGAGCGGACTCGTGGTGGGGTGAAAGAGTTCGTATCCGGTATCAGCTTCCCGCCTGCGGCCCCGGAGTCCCGCCGATCCTGCCCTCCCTGTCCCATGACCTTCGTGAACGAGCAAGGCCTTGGGATCCACGTGAGAACGCAGCACAGCAGTGCAAACATGTCCAGCGGCGTGCGGCTGCGGCGGATGCTACGGAAGAATCTCGAAGGGCGTGTCCTGCCGTGGGAAGAAGCCGGGCCTGGGCGTTGTTGGCACGTGAAGGTCGATCATGCGACGGGGGCCGCTTCGTTTGTCCTCCAGCGGAAGCGCTGTCGCGATCTAGACTTGGAAAGCGACGGCTTTATGGACCGCGAAACCAAGGAAACTCGTGGAGCTCCCAAGCGCAGGCGATACGACTATAGGTTCAAAGCCAATGCTGTCAACCAGCTGCGTAAACTCGAGTACAACGCCGCGGACCTCTGGAAGGAGGAGGAGCGCACGCCCCTTCAGTGTTCAGAGGATCGTCTCAAGGTTCACTACAGCAACATCGTGAAGTGGGCCAAGGACGAGAAGGCCATAGTTGCGGCGGCAGCAGACGACGTGAAGAAGAGCCTCCTCGCCAAGCAGCAGCCTAAGCGGTGGTTTCCTGAGGCAGAAAAGAGGCTTTACAAGATGTTCGTGGAGCGGCGTATGAGGAAGCTGAAGGTATCGACCCTGTGGCTGACGATCATGTTCCGGAAGCTCGTGCGAGAGATATATCCCGGGGACCAACAGGAGGCGGCGTTCCGCGCATCCTTCAGGAGGGCACGAAATGGGCCAAGAGGCACAACCTGTCCAAAAGACGTCGGACCAACCTCAAGAACAAGTCTGTTGAGGAGCGCCTACCAAAGATCCAGCGCTTCCACCGACTGCTTCGCAAGCTCCTGCAAGAGCCGGTACGGTACAGGGCGCCCGATCAGTCGGACGTATCGGCGATTACGACGGTCGCAGAGAGGGAGTCCAGAGTTCCNGTGCCTTTGGCATTCGTAAACGGGCTGCTCGATACGTGGGAGGAGCGAGGTGCGAAGCGTGTCGCCATCTCACAGCCCTTTCCTGGCCTAGTGAAAAGGCAATGCACCATGCAAGTCATCTTTGGTCCGAGTGAGAAGACCTCGCGAATTTCGGTGAATTTCCGAGGCACGGGGAAGCGGATCTCGCCGGTGGAGAAGGCCGCGTACCACAAGGACGTGGACGTGTTTTTCCAGGAGAATGCTTGGGCCGACCAAAAGTTCTGTATGGAGTGGGCTAAGAGCTCCTACCGCGAAGGCCTGATGCGCGGGCGGGGTGAGCTTCCCAAGGCGAGGTCCATTATTATCATGGACAACTTGCACGCGCAGACGACGGCCGAGTTCAAGGTGGATCTTGCGAAGGAGTGCAACACTCTCGCCTGGTATGGCCCTTCGGAGTGCACGGACGAGGTGCAGCCAGTTGATGCAGGAGCCGGACGATTAATCAAGGTGGAAGCTGGGAGGCAGATGGACATGTGGCTCAAGCAGTCGGACAACCTCGCGATGTGGGAAACCGCGGCGCTGACAGCTTTTGATCGGCGGGTACTGATCACTCAGTGGATTGGAGCGGCCATGGCAAGACTCAACAGCCAACAGGCGTTCCGATTCCGCCTTTTCGAAAAGTGCGGGATGGCCATGACTGTGGACGGCTCAGGNGGAGCGGCCGTGGCAAGACTCAACAGCCAACAGGCGTTCCGATTCCGCCTTTTCGAAAAGTGCGGGATGGCCATGACTGTGGACGGCTCAGGCGATGATCGGATCACCTTGGAGGGTTTGGAAAGCCGTACACCTTCGCAAGCGATGAAGACTGTAGCGAGGACAAAGAAGGTTTGGAGAACGGCAGCGATGAGCCTGAGGGGCGGGGGAAGGAGGGCGCTGGACGTGAGACGGTCGTGGGGGGCGCTGATTCCAGCGATGATGAAGACGACGGCGGTAAGTTTGACTTGCAATAGACCCAATCTTTGTCATTTCCTTGTTGATGACAATGTCCATGTTAATATTTGCTTGGATTTTGCTGATGTGCTGTTTCCGCGTTCACGACTACGAACAAATATGATGGGTTCATGTTGAGTATTGGCCGTGACACCGTACTTGTGGTGTTTCACGGTGCCCCGTTCGCAGGCACGTCTCCAACCAAGACCGATGAGCTAGCTCTTCTCGACGACGATGACAGCATGGACCCACAAGACCCGGAGGACGAGACACAAGGAATGGAGATCCCGACAGGCTTTCGCGTTCAATAAGTTCAACCCGTTGCTCTTGACAGATTGCTTTTGCGACGTGGAGTGCTCGTTAGGCTGGGGATGGGGTGGTTTGGAGGGTTGATCATTCAGCAATCGCAGCAGGCCGCTCGCCACCTGTACGACTACTGTGTGCAGCTGGAGCTAGACCAGAGTACGCGCAAGATGAAGATGCCTTTAGACAAGTACACCGGAGATCTGGATGCGGCGGTAGGCTCCTGGGTTTTTCTTGAGAGCGTTAGTAAATCGGGGAGGGTACGCAGCNCTCGTTAGGCTGGGGATGGGGTGGTTTGGAGGGTTGATCATTCAGCAATCGCAGCAGGCCGCTCGCCACCTGTACGACTACTGTGTGCAGCTGGAGCTAGACCAGAGTACGCGCAAGATGAAGATGCCTTTAGACAAGTACACCGGAGATCTGGATGCGGCGGTAGGCTCCTGGGTTTTTCTTGAGAGCGTTAGTAAATCGGGGAGGGTACGCAGCACCAACGTCACCCTTGTGGACCAAGATGGTTGACAGTTGCTGCTGCATGCCTTGGTGTGTTCTTGTACCAAACAACAGCATTGTTCCTCATGCTAAACACTGTGAACATTCCGCCAAGTGCAGTTGACAGCCGCCAACAAAGTACGTCGTCATTCAACGTACGCCAACACGGCCAATTGGTGTTGAAATAAGAACAAAACATTTCGCTGGAGAAAAATGGGACGGCGAAATAAGAACATGGCCAATAAAAACACGTGCTCGGGTTGGGTCAGCCAATAAGATCTGAGCCTCGCTCAAAATAGGAGGTTCTTAAGTGCGGGCCTCAACTGTAAGCGGTCGCGTGCGGTGGCTGGCGCATGTTCTCGTGCGGTCTCAAGGCTCCAGCTTTCACCACGACAATATCTCTTATTTGAATTGAACGTGGCCATGTCTGACACGGTGTTCATGGGTTGTGACCCAATTGCCGCTTCGACATTGTGGAGGACGGAGGAGATCCCTCAACCGTTCAGGATGCTGTTTGTCCTGGTGGACAGCGAAGACCTTCGCGTGCTTGACCTGGCGCGCGTCCCGGGCCACGGTCTTTTTGCCTCGGTGATGAGCACCTGGCGCATTTGGCTCGCGGTTTTGCAGGCGACCATCACGACAGCGAGAGCCCAAACCGGCTTTGCTGGACGTCTTCACGACCGCGTTAAACAGAGCAGCGGCCATGGCACCACGCAACCCTTTCGTATGGAGTACCGTCTGTTTTCTCGGACCGGTGGTGGTGGTCTCAGCCCTCATCCACTCGCGACTCCCCCAACCTACTGCCTGACGACAACGGACGATCCGCCGCCCCCCCGCCAGCACCGACCACGCATGCCTTGCGGACAGCCAGTCAACATGCCCCCCCGACATAGGCAGTAGCATGATCTCCATGCCGAACGTCGCAGGGGTCGCTCACGCATGGCCTCGGCGGACGCTGCGCAAGGGCGGCGGCACGAGAAGTTTTCCTTCGAGCATACCTCGCACTGCTTCTTCTCAAGCCACAACCGCTCCATCCGTTTCCACCAGGACTGTCAACGAACGGGATGCGATGCGACCCAAACGGTGCATCGCATCCCGATGTCAGTCCCCGTGGAATCGGATGGAGAGGTCGTGGCTCAGGAGCACCAGCGCGGGCTATGTATGACGTAGACTTTATATGCCGTCGCACCTTTTCCGGAGCGTCGGCATCAGTGGCCGGGAGGGGTTTGGCTCGGGCGAGCCCAGCGGCGACGTTTCTGAGGACCCTCTTCCGTCGGCATGGACTACTACTGCTGTGTCGAGGGTGCAGGTGGACTGACTGTCGGCGAGGCATTCGTGCTTGGTGCTGGCGGGGGGCCCGTGTCCGTCTGGTCGTGCTACCTGTGCTCTTGTGTGCGAACGTCCCTACTTAACGGATTGTCCAACTCACGGCGCCTGCCGTGGTCACCATCACCCCACCGTGCTAGACACGACCGTTGTGAACCATTTCTTCACGCGCGCTGCATCTATCTTGTACTCCGACCTTGCCAGGCAAAGATCAGGGTGCTCGTTGCAGAGGGAAGCCTTCTGGGGCGTAATCGACGTCACGCGGCTGAGCTACACCAGGTACGAAAAGCTATCGTATTGTATGCATACATCATCCCTTTGTGATCGCCTGGCACCCTCGTCACCAGAGGCTAGTGGCTGTTTTTTTTTTTTTTGGCCGGCGGCTGTCAGTCACAATCTGGCCCCCCGGCTTGCCGACACTAGTCAACAACAGTCGTACGTGCTGCCGTAGTTTGGGGTGAAGGAGTTGGCAATGGAGTAGCACTTGGTATCCTTCGTTGTACAGGAGGACCAAGTTGGTGGACTCTGAGGCCTGCGGTCCACCGTTACCTGTGTGTTCGGCGGCTGGTTTTGTTGGGGTGCGGAATACGGTCGTTCTGCCGGCGACCAACGCCCGCTGCTGAAGCCCGCGTTCGCGCATTGCCTCGTGGTATGCGTAGCATAGAATAATATTTGACGTTTCATGTCTTGGCTGTTTTGCTCGACCATTGACAACACGCCCCCCCCCCTCGGAGGAGCGGTCGCCAGTTGGCGCCGTGAGCCGATGAGAACCGAAGGCAAACACGGAAACAAATAGTGGCATGTATATTTTTATCGTGCGCTCGGTAGGTCGTCTCCCTCTCTCATTTCCCTTTTTCCTTGCCTGGCGCGCTGCGGCATGATGCTCCTCCTACCTTGTGATTGGCCAGGCCTTGCAGCAGGTGGTTGGGGCCGCAGCTATCTATAACCACCTGCTGGTCAAGCACGGCGGCTTGGGAACGAAACCAAAGGAATGCAAGACTAGCAACGATGTCTCCGCCGCGGCCGCCGGCACCGCCGCAGATAAGAACGACAATCGGGCGGTCTGTGGTTGCGGCGGGGGGAGCGGCAGCTGCAAGGTTGGCTGTGTTATTGTTGTTGTCGGTGTTGGATTTCTCGGGCCATGTCATGGCGCAACAAGGACGGAAAGCGTCCCTGCGTGTGCATGTTTGTCATGATGCCGTTGTCGACCAATCGAGATAACATTTGTTGCCGTTTCTTCGAAGAAGAGCATGGCCTCTCTTGGTTTTCCGATACGATACCTTCCCGGGCGATAGCACGTATCCACACCGCCGTAGGCAAGAATGCGTTCTGCATCAGCAACAACACACCACCCCTATTAATTGATTAGCAACGTCGGTTGGCAGAGGCAACGTGAGGTGATCCGAGAATCTCTCTTGTTACGCTGTCGTCGTCATATTTTTTTGTATATACCATTGTCTGTGAGGCAGGCGATATCGTCATTGCTCAAGAGCGAGATGGACAAGGTCGTCGCTGCCGCAGAGAAGGAGCGTAAGGGCGAGATGCTCAAGAAGTTCAAGCAGGTGGAGCGGCGCAGCGGCGGCCTGTGTAACCCGGACCTCCTCGAGAATATCGTTCGATCCACCGGGGGAGAAGGTTCGGGAGAATCAAGTCCCTCCGCTTCGAAAACGTCGAACCCCCCGCCGCCGTCGCCGCTGCCCCCTCGCAGCCCGGACCACAAAGGACAAGACGCGGCAATCCGAGCGTTGAATAGCCTCGTCGTTGTTGATGTCGAGAAAGACGAGCGCGGCGGTGTCGCGGGTGTCGGCGGTAGCGGTGGCGGAGTAAGCAGCGGCGCTCAGGACGTCCCCTGGGCGGAGGACATGCTGTGCCGCTCTGTCCGGAAGCGACACGCTGCTGTTCTGAAGACCAGGGGCAGGGCTCTGGCGAAGGGCCTGGCGAGGATGCTCAAGGGGGTTTCGAACGACCTTAAAGGCGTTGCCTCGAGGCTTCCGCCCTGGGAAGAATGCGAAGACGACGACGAAGACAAGCCAANGGGGGGGGGTGTACTCATAGTCGTGCATGCCGTAGTCGTTAGACCATTGACCTCGCATCCCTACAAAGCCGGGACGGAGCACGCCGGGTTCTCACCGGACCAGGCCTTCACATCACCAAGCGCGAAGCGCCGTGAGATATTCGGCGAGTCGCATGGAGGGTGCGCTGCATCTTGCCAATGGTGTTCGGCATCTTGTATTTACTTCCTTGCGTACGGATGACAGCTGCGTATGACTTAATATATTTTCTGGTACTCCACTTCCTGAGACACTTGTAAGCACTGTGTAACTGCCTCGAGGGTGCTGGACCATTCTTAACACGACGTGGTGCGATCATCCCCCTTGCGCGAAGTGAGGGTTCTCGACCCCGCACAACATGATCTACTCGACCACCATAATGGTTATCGCCAAAAAAAAAAACAGAGGTACAAAAAAAAAAAAACTGGTGACCTGGTTGCCGAGTTCACGAGGTGAATTTGGTTGTTTTACAACGTCGTTGCCAGGCGACGAAAACCCAATCCCGATGGGTGGGTGGGAGAAAATCCGTCTTACTCGCATCGGATATCTGGATGCGGTCGATCGGGACCCTTTGCTGCCGTGTGTTGCTGGGAGTGACTGTACACCGGCATTGCTTGAGCTTTGACAGGGAACCCGCCTCCAATAATCGTCCCGAGGTCGGCGCCCCTTTTCTCGAGGTGCCAGATGCGTGGCACCGCCGATAACCCCCCCCCCCCCCCCCCCCCCCCCCCNCCCCCCCCCCCCCCCCCCCCTCCATTGCTTCGTCACTTCCATCGTGAATGCCATCGCAACACCGGTGCACATGACCGTTCCGATTGCAGGCCGAGCTCGAGAGAATTAGGTCGCTGGGAAACATATTCTCGGCGCCCACCCATGAGAGGATCTACTCGCGGGGCGAGGTTTGCGTGCCCCTCACCCACGACAGGAGCCTCTCGCAAGGCAGCTGCGTGTCGGCAGTGACGTCCGAAGACGGGAACGAACGGCTGTCGCTGTCGTCAGACAACGCGCCCACCGCCGCAAGTACTAGCTCGAACAGTAGCGCGGCGATTAGATCGCCGGTGGCGGCAATGGCGGCGGCTGTGGCGGCGGTAGTAAGCCCTGACTCTGATGCGGTTCCGGCGGCGGTACCCGGCGGCGGCGCAACTAGCAGCAGCGGTGGGGCGGGCGGGGGCGCCGCGGATTGCGTCAATAGCCGCCGCCAGGACTGGAAGCTGAGCGCTCAGGAGCTGTCCCTCATCAAGAAGGAGGAGGAAAGGGTCATGAAGCCGGACGTGCTGACGACGCTGCTTGCCAAGGGGGCGAGCCTTGGATGTGAGTCACCGTGGGGGGCGGGGAACGCTTGTTGGTCGTCGGGCTTTGTTTTCGCTCGACTGCCTTGTTGATAATGATCCAAATGCCTGGGGCATCTCTAGATTGGGGGGGGGTGAAGGCTCCGAAGAGGCGCTAGGGATGCGTTACTGACGGGTTTCTGCTTCGATGGAAAGGGGGGGAACATGCTGTGGGTTGTTCGCGAATAATGATTCTTCGCACGATTTTTGCGACTCTCGGCGCGTTTCCGCTCGCGTCGCTGTCGCCTTACTGATGTCAGGTCTCCAGCAAGCCGACTTCTGGGACGTATTTGCAAGGCTTGAGGTTGCGACACGAACCGAGGCGCTGCTCAACATCGCTATCAGAGGGGGAAGGGGTTGCGCGGCAAGGTGAGATTTTGGCCCGGATCAAGCGTTCCACAATGCACAGTACGGTGCTGGTGTTATAGATGCAGCAATCGATACTTCCACACGCGTTTGCGAGCCGGGAGTAGTCATTTGCCCTAAGTCGACGACTAAGAAATAGATGAGCACACCTCAAGTGCGCATCCGTAGACTCTGTGCTTCTACTCTTATGCTCGTTGCTCTATTCTATGCCGAACCGGCGGCGGCAGCAATTTTTGCGCCGATGTTTGTTTCGCCACAGATGTTTGTTTCGCCAGCGGCGGCGCGTCTTTCACCTTTGCTGTATGATACTTCCCCCGTGTCCGCATTTATCACCCCGTTCGTCTCCCTCCCGCACGCCGCTGCAGGTCTGGGCGGATGGGGCGCGAGCTGTGCATCAACCTGACGTCCGTGGTTCTCGAGGCTCTCAACGCCGTCGAGCAAGCTCAACGCAAGGCGCAACTGCACTCCACGCCTACCACGCCCACCCCACAGCAGCAGCAGCAGCAGCAGCAGCAGCAGCGACAGCGGACACCCAGCAGCGGCAATATGAGTGGGGGCGGCGGCTCGGAAGGCAAGGCGGCGGAGACAAGGCCGCGTCCGTCTTCCGCGCGTCTCTCTAGAGGGTCGAACTTTGGTCTAGAGGCCGAGATGGACAACGGGGGCCCGGCGCGCGCGAGGGCGGGGTCGGTCGGGATGCTAGCGGTAAGGCGCGTGGTGAAGGGAGAGAGCGTGGCAGGGAAGTCGAGGGTGTTCTACAAGGAAGACCCCGGTTTGAAGGACTTGGACCGGCGTGAGGAGGAGTTCCGAAAGGTATTGTATGTAACGAGGCTTTTTTTCGTCTTCTGGTTCTGTTGCCGTCCCTTTTTCGTTCGCTCGGCGGAGGGGAGAAGCTTGAGGTCGTGCCATCGATACGTACAAGAGCAGCGGGATGGTGCCCGTACACGCCTGTCAAGTCTTGAAAAATCAGTTGATGTGCTGCTTAGGTGGGGATACATGCACACAGGCAGTGCCCAAGGTGTGGGACGACTCTCTTTCTCGTCCTACGGTAGGCCGATCTCCCTGCTACTGCACCCTTTCGCTGTCGTGTTGAAGATGGTTAGTTTACGGTTACTCTGAATCCCTGCATCCCCTCCGTTCCGATGCTCGTGCACGCCTGAACGTTCAGGCGATCTACGTGAACCGCAGGGCCCTGGCAACCAGGCTCATGCGCTTGACCCGCGACGCGCCGCTCTGCTCTCGAGTCCTGGGGACGTTTGTGGACGACACCCAGATGGCCAGCACGCCCACCAAGGCTAGCAAACCCCAAACCAGTCCCCGGAGCACCGGGCTGAGGACACCTCAGCGGCGCGTGGCTCCGGAGAATGAATCATCGCGGTTTGCGACCTCGCCGGGAAAGACTGCAGAGGAGGTGGACACGGGCGTGAGGTGAGCTCACGACGACGACGACTGGAACCCTCTGGTTTTTGTTTGTTTCGCGTCCATAGCAGTCGCCTTTGAGGGCGTACGTACGCAGTTGGCTCACTTGTTGTGGTTCTCCCAAATTTTGGCCCCTTACGTTGCCGTAAAACGCGATTTAGCTTCTCCGCAGGGAAGCAGCGGCACGGCCGTTGTGTATGAAATTGACCATATTGTTGCGACCGTGTTGGGCTATTGTTCTGCCTGTCGACAACAGGAAATCTTCGTCAGTCCGAGAGAGAGGGGCAGGGAGAGGCGGTGACGCCCCGGGCGCTGCGGCAGCCGCCGTCGATCTTCTCACTGGCGACGTCGCCGTCGGCAGAGAGGAGTCAAGCTGCGCCGCCGACCGGGGCTCTACTGAGTCGCACCCTTCCTCCTCGGGTTCGGTGACCAGCACCAACACGGAGCCGCTCTCGGAGGGGACTGAAGACAGCGACAACGCGCCGGCCTCGAGGTCGCCTTCACGGCAACAGCGAAAGCAGCAGCAGGAGGGGCAGCACGAGAAGAAGGTGGCGGTGGACCAAGCTCCCGTGGCGGAGATTTCACAGGTGTGCAGGCAGATCCGAGGTTTTTTTCCACCGCGGGAGATGGGTTTTATGGTAGCTTGCGGTTGTGGGGTGGTGGGAATTTTGGGATGGCCTGAGTTTGGTATGTTTGGGACGCATGTTCGTTTTGGTTGCCATGTGTCTCATACAAGGAAGGGTCAACGGTTTAGTGGTGGTGTCAGGGGTTTGGTAACTTGGCAGGAGTGATTTGTGTCGAGCAGTGATGCCCGACATGTCGGTTGTTTGGTTCCACCGTCCGTGTAACTTTTTTTCTGAATCTATGTTTTTGTCCTGCGAACCAAGTCCGTCTGTCGACGGGTTCTTCTCTCTCTACGCGGTGCGGTGTCTATCGCTGCCTAGTCTCTGTTCACTCGCGCTTGTCCATGCCTCACGGAAACCTCAGACGGTGTGGCCGACAATATCATTGCTGTTTCCCGGGATAATTCGAGAGGAGGCGTCTGAACCAACATCCCTGCCCCCCCCATCGTACCTCTCCTCCATCTGCTGCACGTCTGATGCTGCACCCTAGGTCTCCGACGAATCGGTCGAGGTCGAAACCCTGCTCGTGTGAGCGAGCAGCAGCTCCTTCGAACGAGGCTTGACACGACGGCCGTGAACACCCGGCCAAGGGCTTAACCGAGCCCGCATCAAGTCTGTCTCCCATGAGTAAACCAGGCGCCCATGGTTTTGCCCACAGAGGCGTTGTGTTTCCACGGAAGGATAGAGCGAATGAGAAGAAAGCGATCGGGAACCGGGTACCGACTTCAAACCGTTTTAGAATGACGGATGTTTTGGTCGCGATGGTTTTATGGCTTTCGACTGCTGTATATGTATGTCGTTCCGTTTTCGTTGAAGCTGCTGATAGTCGTCGAAGAGGTTGGTTATGTTGGGCGTAATGCGACAGAATGTCAGGGATCATTATTGCTACATGCTCGCTTTGGGAGAGGCCCCAAACGTTTTGGGCCGAAAAGCGTTTGGTTTGTATTGCCACCTTTAAATTCATTCAAGCAACAACGCTTGCAGAGCTCGTAGTAGTCGTCAGGATACCCCATAGGCGATTCTTGTTGTGCACCAAAATCGTGCGGCGGGAGAGGGCTCTGTCTCCGAGCCTCCGCGGCGTTCGTATTCTGTCTCTGCACGAGGGGGATCTTTGAGCCAACTGCTAACCCGTCCGGGTTCTGAGTACCCACCAACCGCACTTTCTTTTTTCATTTTGTTTCAGGCGGTCGCTGTGGTCATTCACCTCAAGCGTTATTTTCTTCAATTTGTGCGCAACACATGCGATATCTTGGCGCTGTATTGTGTGTTTGGGACAATGAATTCGCGCTCCCGCGTCGATGCAGAAGCTTGGGGACCTTCGGTGTTCGAGAAATCGAATGTTGAAGCCGGATGTTTTTGTTAAGGTCTGGGTACGGAAGGTGCGGGGGGGGGTGGAGGGAGTGGTGCGAGTAAAAGCAAAGTGTTTTGGCAGGATGAATCGGCTAGACAACATGTCTGCAGTGGATGCATATATCAGAGTATATAGTCGTTGGATGGAGAGGGTCGGACGGGGATCTGATCGGCTGCTTGATGTGGTATGTAGCAGTTCATTAGTCTTGCTGGCGCAGCAAGGACCACACTACAGGGCGGCAGTTGTTTGATAGCAGTCTTCAAGTGCGTGTGCACAAATCGAGTTGGCTTGAGAGTACTTCCGGTTTTGTCTGTTTTTGTGTCTGTTGCGTTTGTTCGATTGGTGCTCCTGGTAGTTCTTGCAGGTCCATCCCTCCAGCGTCGCCTTGTGTTCTCTAATGTATTGTTTTGCTTTTGTTTTGAAGTGTCGCATCTGATGTACAGCAGTAGAAGGTGTGCACGACATGGTGTTCGATCAAGTAGCGCCATCACCTAGGGCAGGTTGGGCTAAAGCAGGGGGGGTAGAGCTAGGGAGGCAGCATTCGGATACGTTATCCCCGTTTTGGATTTGTTCAACACGAGTTGGGGTGCAAGAACATGAGGAACTACACTCAAGTCCTCCATGTAGTATGTAGTCGTGGCCATGGTGGCAAGAGAAGCATGCGCGGGGATTTTTGACTACAATCGCGTTCTATTCAAGGGAGCGAGCTCTGTTCGTTGGTGAAGTCGTGTAGGGCACCGTTTGTACCTCGTACATTTGCATTTTTTGTCCTTCGTTGTCCGGCGCTCGTGTCATTGGCAGGAAGGCTTGTCCCTCGACTAGTCTCTCTTGGTCCCAAGACGGAGCATGTTCTTTCTTGCGTCATCAAACATGGATTTGTTGTGTCGTAGCGCTTCTATTCCTGTCGTTGTTCCGTCTCTCTGAATCCTTCTCGAAGTACGGTTGAGCGAGCTCGCGCCAGCTTCGATCCTGCACAACGTTCATTGTTGTTGGTTCTTTTCATCCCAAGTACCAGACTCTCTCAGTATTAGCAGTACCTTGCAACATCCGCACCTATCCGACTGACGTATCTCCACCGCACATGTTGAGAGTGGACGGCCGCCCATCGGCAGTGAGTGTTGCTGGGTATGAAAAAGACAACTCCCGAGAGCAAGCTAATTTTATCTTGCAGTCAGGGGCATATCTCCCGCCAGCTTGGTAAACTGGCGTTCTCAATCATTGGTACCAGTCACCGCTGTCGAACAACCGCGAGGTTCCGAGAGACCAGGACATCGATCGCGCCTGGATTCTATCTTGTGAATGGTCGGAATGGTGGCAAATCGGAGGCCTTGGGATTGTTTCAGCATTCAGCACAGCACATCACCGCGAGAGAGCGTGCCTCAGACGGCGAACGAAGCAACCTCATGACAGGCACGCCTAGTAGTAGCACACAACCCGGGTCTCTCTCTTGGCTAGACAGTAGACCTGCCCCACGAGCAACTTGGGAGATTTGCGCTTGTTGCAGACGATGGGGGTCCTGCGAGACTGTTAGGTTCTTAGCCACTCACCGTGGCGGGAAAAATCCCTCTCGTGATTTGTTACCCACGCACAAACAACAACAAAACACCCACACGGTCCAACTTTAAAGTGAGAATAGTGGGCGACCCCTTTGGACCTCTTCTTCGTTCTATTCCTCTTCTGTGAGTTAGAAAGAGAGAGAGTGTGTGTGAGAGAGGGAGAGATCCGTGGCGCGCGAAATCGCTGGTCTTGAGAGAGCTGGCGAAAAAACAGGAGGTGAGAGGCGCGGAGCGCATGCATGCATGCATGCATGCAAGATTGGCATTTTTTCCGCTTTGCCCTCCGGGTGAGATGGTGCCCTGCTTGGCAGAGAGCCAGAGAAACAAGCGAGGGCATGGAAATACGCAATCTCTTGCCTTTCCTGCCCCAATGTCAGCATCCGCCATTGATGGTTGGGTTCCTGTGTAGTTTAGAGATCAGCTCTTGGGGCAGCGCTGGTGGAGCTAGAGCGCACACCCTGCCTCTGAGCGGGAGTTTGTCGCGACCCTGCTGGTGTGTTCCGTCGAGAATTTTGACAAATAACAGCGGCAGACCAGCACCTATTTGCCTGCTTGCCCGCAGCCCTCACGGACTATCTTGAGTGCACTTTTTGCCACCCTTCCGCCAGTTCGTGGCACTCTGCTGTGTGCCTCTCGCACAACCACAACCATAACCAGTACTACGTAGTTGCCGCATGATCTGCTGGCGTGTTCGCTGTGCGTCGGACCGACGGCCCGCTCTGGTTTGTATTGGAGTGATATATATCGCCCGGCTGTGCGCTTCTTGCCAGAACACTCTTGATGCCCTCGTTTATACGCGTTCGTTCAATGCACTGAGATGGCGACGCCCCCGCGCTGACCAAAGCGATTCCGGTAAGCCTGACCGAGACAAGTCATGACCACCCAATGTGTGTGCCATGTGCGAGGACAGAATGTCGTGTGTGTTTTTATTCTTTGCATCGACCGCGCTACCCGGCTGACCAATGAAGCGACGTCAGTCTTACTGCGGTTGAAAACAGGAAAGACTTCTATCTGCCATGAACTGGGACCCCGTGAGGCGGCAGCATGGGGGAGGCTAAACTATCCTTTGGATCAAAGACAGAATCAGCAGCAACAGGAGAAAACTGTACGCGTCTACCAAGACTATTACCTTGTACTCTAGTTCGTTTAGTAGTACTTTCACCATTGTCTTCCTTGTTTTCGCTACCATCATTCTGATCCTCATGTTGACAACAATCTCTGGGCAGTTCTTCCCTAGCCCTACGTTTTTTGTTTTGGGGAAGGTCATCTGGCTCAAACCCTTTGCTCTTTTCCACTCCTCCATGTTTTCCTCCTCCATCGTCGTCTTCGTCCTTTCTTCGATTTGCCCTGGGGGAAGTTGGTCGATCAGAAGCCCATGACGTTTGAACACATCGCGAGGTAGCATCGACAGAAAATGAGCTAGCTCGAAGGTAAACCGTCTCCGAATCCTGTTAGTATGACAAGCTTTCAGGCGAAAGTCGTGTGTGCGAAGTTCGTTTCGGAAAATATTTTCATGTCTACAACTGCTGTAGTTGAAGAGGAGAGACAAACATGCACCCACGAGCACATCCATGGCCCATTGCTTCTGCGCTGGGGCGAACGTACGCACAAGACGACTCGCTTCGTCGAAAGCAACACACAGAAGTAGTGTTTCCTTCGAATTTTGTTTGCGTCCTGATTTTATTCTACATATCCGTAATTCCCAGACACAGCTGCCATACGGTTTGGTGATGTCAGGTCGCCGTGCCGTCGATAGGAACGAAAATGCTGCAACAAGTAATAATTATATTTCCCCTTGGTTGGCCTGCTTAACCGTTTACGACACAAGATATCACACCCCCTGGACCCACTGTCAAAGCTCGATTACTCCACGAGGAAGAGGATGCATAAACGGCACGATACATTTTCAGAGAGCTCTCGAACAGCAGGCATTAACGCCGCCGTTTTTGGCACCCCCACTCATTCTGCTGTCGACAGATCGCGCTTGGAAAATTGGGCCAGGGGGTGTGTTATCTTGTGTCGTATACGGTACACATTACACGTGCCGGTGTGCCAGCACGTACAAACAACTGTACAATAGTGAAGGGTGATATCTTCGTGTGTCGTGTTGTATTCACAAGGAGCCGAGGAGACCACCAATTCCCGCCAGTCAGTGTCCGGTGTCGTGTGATTCTTCGTCGGATAGAGAGCTCCCAACAAAATCTGAAAAACAGGTACAGCACCGGTGACCCTTTGATTTCATTGCTAATCTACGTTTGTTGTTGTTGTTGTTTCTCACATTAGCTCTATAGTCCATAAAAAATGGGGAGCCCGTGGTCTTAAAACCCGGCACATACGACGCCGCGGGGAAAAAAACAAAAGTAGGGTACACTCAGAAAAAGAAAACAATATTATAGAAAATAACAGGTATCGCACCGACCGTTCGAGAAAAGAGCCCTCGGAAACCGATCAAAATAAAACAAGAACAAAAATAAATGAGGACGCTTCCCACACCCGCCCGTATCGTGGACTCGTTTCTATAGATGGAAATGGACTCGTGTCTTGTGTAGTCTACGCATGTTGAGAAAAAAAGGAACTTATTTTTTACTCCTTACTTTTTTCAATTGTAGTCAACCTTTGAGACACCCACGGAGCGCAAGTTAAGATGCACCCCGTCACGTACGCATGGAAAAGTGTGATTGATATGATTGGTTCTTCACCAATGTACGGCAAACATGCGAGCGGTAATAGTAACATCTGGGGGGCACAACAGCGCCGATGCACGTGATGACCACCGAACGATCTTGCAGGGCCTGTTACCTACCGGGGAGATATGCTGTACCATGGAATCGTATGGTTGGAAAAACAGGTAGAAAAATAATATAATGCCCTGGGGCTTTGCGAAGAATGGTACCAGGATGACACCCATGACTATCATTGGCTTCTGCTGTCCGCCTATGAAGCTGAAGCCAAAAGGCATCATCAGTGTTGGCTGGTCCTATCGTTACATCCCACTACAGGTTACGCGAGGATCAGAGCAAAAATACAGGTATGATCGATCCTGAGCACACTTGACGAATTGATCGAATTGATGTTGTGCTTTGAACAAGGGATGGATGCACATGGTTTCATATTGTGCAGTGATCAACAGATGGATGCAAATGGTGTTTATTGATTTTCTGAAGTGAACACAAAAATCTGATTAAAAAAAAAAATGTATGCATACACGATTTTCTTGGATGCATAGGTAGAGGGTTGCCCCTATTTAGTGCCTACGGGATACGACCACGCAGATAGAGGTTACCACACGTCATACCATGGTACCTATCAACACATGCGGCGGCATTACTACTCCAAACTATTTAATGGTATGCGTACGTACACATGCCGGTCGCCCCGGTGGTTTATGGGTAACCGCGCAGCCTGCCAAGGGCGAGGTCGTAGGATCGAATCCCGGCAGAGTGAGTTTTTTTCTCTCTAAATAAACCCTGGTCTAGGATGAAAGCGAGGCGCTGCAAAGCTCGTTGTTAGTAAACCATAATCGACTTCGTAAGTCGCGAGGGAAGGGATTGCTGTACCCTTCTCGCGATAAAAATACCTCAGGCAGGAACCGCAGGAGGGGGTCCAGCCACCCCCTCCCATGTGACCTCGGCTGGGTCGACCCCTCCTATGTGACCTCGGTTGGGTCGTCTAGCTAGTAGAAGTGGAGGATAGGGGCCAGAGGAGCAGACGACAGAGTCCAATGATGGGAGAAAAAAAAAATGTCAAGGGTGGGGTAATGAGCCGCGGGGTACGGCTCAACACCTTGCCGTCTTTCAGTAGAAGTCTATGTGCGATTACGAGACCCTGCTTCCAGGTATCAACCACACACAATGCGGAGAATTCCGCAATTCCTACATGTGGATGTGCGGATCTTTCGAGCGGATCTCCAAGACTGGTGCATGCGCTTCCCGCTGGAGTGTCAGAAAGCTACAACACCGACGGCGGGGGAACATATAACAAGTACGCCGCCGTGACACACTGGCCCTGCTTACAGCGGCATTATACATGAGCAAGTGTGGCAGACACAACTACACTATAGATAGAGCCCGTTGGGAACCGCGGTGTGGAGAGAACCAGGAGCACCATTCGAACATGGCCAGCCCTAACCGTTCTCCGGAAATATGTTCGAGCGAATCTTCACGGTTGGTGCATCCTCTGTCAAATGTCATCGGTACCTACACAAACGGCGGAGGAACGCACAACACGCCACGGTGACACACTCGCCCTGCTACATCAGCAGTACCGCCAAGCAATCGGCACCTGACAGTACTGCCGCCGGCAAAATAGATGAACGATCGCGGCAGACACAAGTACACAAGATAGAGCCCATCGGGCAGCGCGGCGTCGAGAGTGGCAGGAGCACGGTTCGAACAGAGCCAGATGTACCCGTTCTCTCGCGTGGATGGACCGTTTCTCATCATCTCGTTTTTTTTTTCTCATGGTTCGCTTGCTGGAGGCGGGGTCGTTTGTTTTCTTCCCTCGCCGCGAAAGACATTGTACCTGAGCCTCATGTGGCGACCGCGCCAACAACACCAACGCCTCGACTTCGCTCTGTCGTACTCCTGCTGCTGTGGCAATGACTTCCACCTGGTATTTTCAACCATTGTCGTGAGGTTTCCAACGGTGAAGGAGTGCATCGTCAAGACTCCCTGTTGTGTAACCGAAGAGCGGGCACCAGACTGCTGTTTCTGCTTGCTGTAACATTCGGAAGGAATTGGGCCACGTCAGGGAGTGTGTGTGTTTCTATGGATGTGCGCGACGAAGATAGTGTCATCTCTGTTTCTCCTGGCTTCTGGCTAGCTGGCTTCAGACGCGAGAACCTCCGGTTTGTGTTGTCTCTTTACCTCGACAACTCCCCGGGTGAGGGTGAGGGTGAGGTATCTTCTACGAGTTCTCTCTTCGGAGCACCACCATACCCGCGTGACGAAGAGCGCCCTGTTTTTCTTCCTCCTGAAAGCCAGCAGATCGTCGATCGGTGCCCTTACGGTCTTGTTTGGGTCGCAAATGAGGTTCATTTAGCCCCCCCCGGAGATCAAGTATGAGTCCCTGCATCGCGTTGGAACAGGCCGACATGTAGACCCTTTTTTCTTCTAACGGGGATGGGGTGGAAAAGGAAGCTGCTGGCGCCGCCTCACAGCTCATTATTTCATCGTCAAGGATCGACCAAACCAAAACCACGCACCAGTATTTTTCTTTCGTGATAAGACCTGCATTACCAATATTTTCTTCTTTCACCGTCAAGATCGGGGACAAGAAATGCTCCCACCACCGCGTTGGCGAACACTTGTAAGGGCTGGTGCAACGATCTACGCACAAGGAACGTTTGTCCTCGTACGTGTGCGGCAGTTTACCCCCGAGGTGGAGGCGTCGGCTAACCCACGGGGGGGCTAACTCAGCCGGGGATACTCGATTTCGGGCTCGCAGCCACTACAAGACTTTCGTTGCCAGCTCCGTGTCACCACCAGCCTCAGCACCTTTTTGTGCCTTTTTTTGTTTCGTTCGCCGGTGCTTACAGGTGAGAGAGAAGGGTGTCGTTAGGATCGTCCAAGGCGCCGCACGGTTCTGCGATGATGAAGGTCGTCGCACGCTGCTGGTCGGCCGTTGCGCTACAGCTGTGCTTGGCGATGTGCTTTAGCGGCGTGTCGTCGACCCCAAGCTTCCCGGGCTGCGACGTCATGAAGCCGGAGGATGCTTTGTCTCTCGGGGATGGGGTCTGCGACATGCTCTACAACATCCAAGATTGTGGCTACGATGGAGGAGACGTAAGAGTTTTGCGTGACGTCGCTGACTGTTGGTTCTCTTTTCGTGGGCACTCAACCTTGTTGCGTGGTGTTGAGTGCTGGTGTGTGGTGGTCACTGATGTGTGTGTGTGCAGTCGTGGTGCCCGGGCGATTCGCCCGCCCAGAGCAGGGCAGCCACCGCATTGAAACCGTAACGGAGCGTGATTTTTTGTAGTTGGAAAAAAGATCGAACCCGCCCTATGCTGTCGACCCGCCCTTCGGAGGGCCCCACAACTGTACCGTTTTTTTGCCAACTACGTTGTCGGCACGATTAGTTTTCGTTGGGACGTCTTGTAGCATCTTCACCTGTGGTGTAGCCAGCCTGTACTCGTCGTGCTCTTTTTCGCGCGATACGATGCCTGCTGCCGTGGCCGACGAACTCTTCAGCTCGTCCCCGACACCTTTCTTTTTGTTCCCCCCTCCTCCCCTCGCCTTAGCCTTATCGGCACCTTTCCATTTAATCCCCTCTCCTCCCCCTCATGTCTCATCGTTCTCCCCCCGGTTTGTGACCGGCCTCCTGACGCGCTCGATGTGACAGTGCTGCCCCTGCACGTGCCTGGGCAGACGGGACCGGGGGCAAGATTCTGGTATGAGGGCACTCTCGGCGTGTTTTTTCTTGCCGTCGTCTCTCTCTGGCTTGGTAGTAGAGACGGAGCATCTATATTTCCTGTCGTTAGGGATATCCTACAGATTGTGGACGTCAGTCGGAAGAGCTCGGCCTCTTTGTACAAGTAGGTAGCTTTTTACGAATGGATCGCTTATTATTTCGTAGCTTTGCAAATGTGTCATTCACCCGGTTTAGACCGCACTTTGATCAATCCTCGCACCAATTCTTCTTTCGGTCACCCCCCCCCCAGTAAATTAGTAAATTATAAAAGAGGTCATGAAATTAGACGTAGTTTCCTGCAAATGGCCGCAAAGGCGGGAATACGTTGGTTGTTGTCGTCGTTCATTAGCTTTCCAAACACCTTTGCGCAGAAGCTGTAGAGTAAAAGCTGTCCCGCGACCTAGATGACCCAAAATTGTCACCCCCATCACCAGCAGTGCTTGAAGATCTTCCGCCGACCCCCAGGGCGACTGCCGTTGTATGTACCTGTGGATATTCGCCGACTCCCCCCCCCTCTGTTTTTCAACCCTTCCCTAGCGGCAGACGACGCGTGTGGCTCGAGCGGCTATCACTGCCTCGACCCAATGGCTCCCTGCTTGGCCGAGCACGAGACAGCGCTCCGCGAGCTGCAGTCGGGATCTGACGCGGATACAGGGTCCACCTACACAAACGACGGGTCTAACACGGGCGAAGGATCTTACGCCAACGAAGGATCGTACACGGACGAAGGATCTTACACGGAAGAAGGATCGAGCACGGACTCGCGTAGCCCCACATCGGCCCCCACCGGGGCCCCCACCATGTTTTCTAACGAGGACATCGTGGACGCCTTGTCCACTGCCGCCGATGGCCTCTCAGGCAGCGCCATCTGGGCAATCGTTGGGGTGTGTCTCGTCGTCGTGCTCATCGGTGGGGCGATCTACCTGCACAAGAAGCACGGTGGTAATGGAGGCGGTGGCAGCAATGCCCCCAACTATGCGGCCGCAGACTCGGCGAGCCTCACGTAGTTGAACCTGGTCCGAACGCGCGGACAACGAGGAAATCATGTGCATAGCTCCACGGGTGGTGTTGAGGTACGCTATTATAGCCGTACCTGTGGTTGCCGTCGTTTGAACCTTGGCTCTCACGATTTGATGCGCCCTCCAACCAACAGTCAGCCACGCCGTGCCGTCACAACGAGATTTGGTTTTTCATACTTCAGACCTTTGTGTCTTGTCATTTTGTTTTCTCCATTTTGCAATTTTTGGTTTGAGCTACGTATGCACCACGCGGATCACATCCCTAGATGTTTTCGCCGTGAGCCGTAACCTCCCCCCCCCCCCCCCCCCCCCCCCCCCCCCACCCCCCCCCCCCCGGCTCCCGCTGGTGCCCTCCTTCGCTGCTGTTCGCCTCCCATACAGTATGCCACCCCTCCAATGTCNCCCCCCCCCCCCCCCTTCACAGCCTATTAGGTATTGTCTAAAGTCAGGAAATTCCCACGTGGTCGGTAAGCACCTTGGTAGCATTGCCTACGGTTTGTATGGTGCGGAGCTCACAAGGACGTGGTCGTTTTGCTTAGAAGCGTGCTTGGCTACTATTTCTAGCCGTTCGAAGCGCTGTTAATATGCGTTGTGGTTGCCAGCGTGCACGCATCTGAATGCTGCAGTGATTGTGGCAGTTGCAGTGATCGCAGCAGGTCTTGCTTGATCGATAGGCAAAGTAGGGAGGGTCTATAGTTTCATTTGCGCGTCCTGGAGTTACATGCAGTCTGGGGCAGAGCGCCATCTCCTTCATGATGCCGCGAGCAGCAAATATTCGTTTGCCTCTTGTTTCATTCCGTTGGTGTAACACGCGTGTAAAACACGCGTCTTTCCTCCATTTTGCTTCTAGTGAGGTTAGGCTGGCAGGTGGGACATGCTGACGACACACACTTGCCAACTTTTCGGGGCGTTGGATGATAATAGCTTTTTCTGTATGTTGTCGTCTGCTTGTTTTTGCCTTGAGTATCACCCAGTTGGATCCATGGGATCCACCTCGTGTCTCTGAAATTGTTACTCCAGGAATATTTATGTTGGTTATTATATGTACGAAGCTAATGGTAATGTTTTTAGTTCGTGTATATTATTAGGTTGGTTAATGACAGCGGGAAATCCTTTCTTTGGCTGGAAGAGTGGGTGCGTGAGAGGATGAACTGCACAGATGTCAAAACAGACGTTGTTGTCAAGAACAAATGAGGAGAACGGCAGCGGTCAGGATTACTTGAGATGCTGGGTGCGTGGTATGGAGAGCGTTTTGACGACTGTGATGACAAGACAATACACAGTGCTGACGCGGAATAAGAGGTCGCTTTCAGTTCCACTTGGAAAGACGTGCCGAACGCAGGTACCACACTACACAGTTTTTTTCGACGAAAGCTCTCGGGTGTTGCCAGCACCGATTCTAAATACGATTTCACAGATCACTTGGTTGTTTTCTTGGCCTTCTCGCAACCCCCGCTCACTTTTCGAGCTATCGTTCGTATTGAGAGCGTTGTTGTTTTTACCTGCATCTGTTGTACGGCACGGCCAGTCAAGGTGCGATCGTTTCAGTCGCCCTTAGCTCATTTTGTCGGGCAACGCGTTCTTGGACGGGAAAAGGCTGATCGCCGTTGTTCGCGAAGAGCGTACAAAACAGGTGCTGCGAAAGGTGGGGTGCGGGCAGGACGTCATGCCCACCTGTGCTGTGGATCTGTTGGCTAATATGAACGGAGAACCCATGGCTGATATTTCTACATTTTAATTTAAACGACCAATAGAGATATCTCTGTTTGTTCTTTAGGACGCTCACCTGTCCAAACCGGATGATTGAGATTATCAATCTCATTACTCCCTCTGTCCGAGAATATAAGCAAGGTTTGGACAAAAAGCAATAGAACTCGTGTCTGCCGAACTCTTTTTCCGAACGGTTTTTTTTTCTGGTTCCGCCGCACTGGCGCGCAGCGCGCAGAACCGCTGCTCTTTTCACACCACCTCAACAAAGTGTGTTGCACCCCAGCACAACACGCCCGATTTCACCACCCCAACTTTGGAGCCCCGGTCAAACGCCTTCCCGTCTGCTGGCGGGACATGTCTGCTGCTGGGAGTGCCTCCCAGGGGCTCAAACGCAAGAATTTCAACGTTTCGGAGAGAGAAGAGGTGGTACGCTACCTTCTCGCCGACAGCGAAGACGGGGTTCGGC
>CACKRE030004921.1:31315-46070 GCA_902602495.3 Ectocarpus sp. CCAP 1310/34 | reverse complement strand
GGGCGGCTGCAAGAGGGCAGGGAGGGGCGGCTGCTGCAGGGCAGGGAGGGGGGGCTGCAGGGGGGCCAGGGGCGGCGTAGAATGAGGTGGTTGCGGTGTACTCCGGAGTATGCAGTAGATCGTGTGACCGAGAAGTAGCAGGGAGCGGCTGCAGTGGGGCAAGGGGCGGCCGATTACGGTTTCGCCGGACTGTGTAAACGGAGACGGCTGCCATGGAGTAGAGTTGTTTGGCTACCGAGGCTGATGGGCAGGCGCAGAAACAGGCAGCAGGTTCGGGGCGCGGGTCATGTTGGTTTTCTATGATGACGTGAACACGGGGATGATAATTAACCATCCCCTCCCTTTTCGTGATGCTCCATGTTTTTTCATCCAAAAAGTGGCGTTATGTCTAATTCTAGCTCTTCGAAGTACTTTCATCACACTGGACAGATATTACGTCCTGTCGCTGGGTATGCCAAAATTCCGCCTTTTCCCGGACCAGGGGATGGTAACGCACCATCCCCCCCCATCGAGCGGATTTTTTTTTTTCTCTCTCCAATGTCATATGTGATCGTTTGCCAAAGTTGTCCGACGTCCACCGTGCCCAAATGGCACGTTTCCGTCAATATTCTTCAAACCTTGCTTATATTCCCGGATTTCCAAACCTTGCTTATATTCTCGGACAGAGGGAGTATTATTTTACGACCGTTGTGATTGATAGCTGGGTAATTGAAGAAATCGAAAACTACCATCTGACGGATTGCTGCCAAATAATTTGGATTAAACGCGCGATTGCACCAATTTTCGGACAAAGAGGGATTCGAACCCACGGTAGCTATTAAAGTGAAACAGTATGCCCGCGGCCGTTGGCAATTCTTCCAGTCTCGCCCTCGAGATCCCTTATCGCGTGCCGCAAATGGATCAACTGTCGCAGCTAATTAGTGCAGGATGTTCAGAGCCTTCCGCTGTTTCGTGCTTGGCAAGATTCACTCGTTGAACTGATGGATGAATGTGTCGTTTCATTCAACGGCTTTATCAAAAGCCAACATTGCACGTTGAGAAAGTGGGCTCACGGCAACCCCGAAACTTGAGAACCAATCTAAATACCAACTGCAGGAAACAAAACACACCGTGTTCGACATAGGGCGGCAACCATGCCTGAAGAAATGAACGCCTACTGTAGTCGATCTTCCTTAGGAATGCACAAGAGAGTTCATCCAAAGGTTACAGCGGCCACGCTTACGAAAATAATCTGAAACTGCCCTCGCCCATATCCAACATGGGGATCCACGGGCGGTTTTGTGCCAGTGTACATTCTCTTGCTCAAGAAACAATCATACGCTTCAGCACGTTAAACATGGCAAAATGGCGGTAGCGACTCAGCCCGCAATACGCGCCTACAGCTTTGTGCGGACAACGCTTTCGAACACCCCTGCGCTGCAGCTGAAGAAACCTACCTCCACCTGAGGTGAAGTGATCTACTAGCCTTGCTGGAGTCCGCCGCAGATAGGCAATAAAGTCTAGTCCTGCTGGGGCTACAACGCCACCATTTCAGAAAACAATCCTCTTGTGACGCTTCCAGCCACCGGGTCATGATTTCTTCTTCTGAAACATCTTGGAGAACGCAGATTTCACTGTCGACCCAAACCTGGCCGTTTCGTTGCACCGAAAGGAGGCGGGTACACAACAGACGATGGGGCACGGGAAACGTACAGTTTCAGTGGCATGAAACGTCACGAGAGGGCCTCAGGCACAACGCGGGCAAGTGCGGCCTTGCGAAATGTGGAAGCATCAATACAGGCGTGTCGATAGTGATCGCTTGGACAAAGCAACCGCACTTCACAACGAAGGACTCGAAAAATGACTATGTACAACCGATATGCTATATACGACCGATATGCCATTGCCCGAAAATAGCACAAGCCCAGCTCAGGGACAGAATGAACGATTGCCAGATTTCCTTCCACATGATCAGAATTAGGTATTTTCAGTAAAGAAACACGTGACACTGCTGTGGGTTCGAAGAGTACAGCCTAATATTTCTTGCTAAACCCTGATGTGGCTGCCTTCACATTCACAATTGGCGTGAAGCGAAGTAGACATTCTGCACAATCGGACGAACAGATCTTGGCGACACAACAACGACCTCCAAATATCGCAAAGAAAAAAAAAAAACTAATGTTCTCTAACACAACGTAGCCCAATACCGTATCCCAAAACCTATGACCGAGACACTCACTCTAAAGCACGCGTCCAAAACGAGAAGCTTACCATCCTGTCGCGGTGAACTTGATCGTCTCAAAGTCGTCGCTTGCGTGGTCCCAGGGTGACCCGAACACGTGCAATCGCTTGACCTACCGGGTCAGCAGGCGAGACAGCAGTGTGTTTCTTCAACTAGAATCGAACAGCTAACCGGCTGACCAATTAAAAAGCGTCAAGGATTGTGCACGTTAGATTCTACTCCGGAGTGTGTATTTTTTTTTCGGGCGCATCCAGCGGGAGTAGGATATTGCCCATCTATCCATAGTCTGCACTGCCTGTCTGAGCATTATCGCGAGGAGAATTGAGCCTTTCGTTTTCTTCGTCGACCGGTGAAGTCAATTGTGTTTGTATTCACGAGGAAATAGTTGATCGTTCACATTTATCCCAATTCGTGCGACCGGCCCTAAATTCTAACTCAAGTTCTTTCGTAAGCTTCGAATTTACTGGAATACTGTGGCGAGGGAAATAAAAACTAACGTGAAGTGATTTGATGCCACTGAGGTGGAACCAACGTCGTGTGCGTTCCCGACTTAACTACATGCGGTGAGCGTTCTTCTTGTTGTGTAAATATGATGTATCGGTGGAGTTTCAGGATGTTGAGTCTCGCTTGGATCGAATCGCTCTCCATCGCATTTCCTTCCATCAGTGCTTTGTTTTTGGAGTAGCTTTCGTCTTGACGTCAATAATTGTTCCGAGCTACATCCGGCCCGCCCTGTCAGTAGTGTAGAAAAGCTAGCCTTGCGTATATTTAGCTGCAGAAAGCACGGTTTCACAGCTTGTAAATGTACACTTACGAAACATTTCTCACGTAAAGAGATCCGCCGACAGCCTTAGCCCGACCAAGCTCACCTCAACACCAGAACCGTTCTGAGGTCCGCTCCCTGGGCTACCCCCGGATTCCACCTGATCTGCGGCGCGCGCAACCAAGCCGTTGCCGACTTCGTGGGTCCATAAAACGACTCCCTCACTGTTTCTGACCGATGGGTATCTTCACAGCAAGGGGAAGGAGTGGGTGGAACTCGTGGTTAGACGCAACGCTGAAAGAAAACATCAACAAGAGGCACCCAACGTAACTTGCCCCAGCCGAAAGGCGTGGACGATCTTGAATGCGCTGCTTGGTCGGCCGCTCGCACGGTGGCCAGACTGGCATGCGTGCCACTCCCCTTTGAAGGAGAACCCATCATACATTCCACCACAGCCTCCCGATCAATGCTACCGAAATAACGTTGTAGGATGGTGTACATACAGTACGTCGGGACTAACGCACCCCAAGTCCACGAGCTTCTTGGCGTACTGGCCGGAACGGAATCCAACTGTACAGTACGGCGCCACGACACCCCAAGCCTCCTCGCCTTCCCCGGAACGTCCTTGGAACTTTTTCCCGGTCCTAGCCGCCTCTCCCAGGCTGCTGTTCTCGAACTCTTCCCTGTGTTTCTCTCAAGACGAGAAGGGCGTAAAATATCAGGCTTGCTCCTGCCGCGGTCTGGGAGGCGGGGAGCGAAGCGAGCGGATCGCACGTCTTTTTTGTTCCCACTCGCTGAAAAGACGTCAGCACCCCCTTCGACTGGTATTTTCGAACGGTGACGTCTTTCTTTGGCTGTTGATTTCTAGAAAAAAGAAACTCATGAGTGCGTAGCAGACACACACAGAGGCGGCAAAACTTCCTGTCGGCCATTTCAGGTAGCATGCTAACCCAAGAAGTGGAGGACGACGATGCTGGGCGCGCTCGTCCGTGATGACGCAGTCGTTGCACTCAGAACCCTCTCAGTTGTTGCAAATGCTCGTTCTTGTCGCACGAAGAGCACAAGACCAAGAAATCACTTGAGGGTATTTCTTGAAATTATTTGAGGGTATTGTTTGTACATTCAAATATCTTGGGCTCCACCTCCTTAACAATATCTGTAGGTTTCTGGAGAAATAACCCGCGACGGTTGCCCAGCTCAACAGGTCCTTGAATTGGTGGCGAGTTCTGTGGTGCGGACGAGGACGGGCGGATAGAGAGGTAAAGACGGTATGGTTTGTGAAGGAACACTAGCAACAACAATACCACGATTGTTCAGTCCAAAACAACCCCGTGTTTGCAGGCAGGTAGTGGCAGAGGGCTGGGGGGCTTGCCTGGTAAGAGCGCCTCGGAGCATGGAAACCTTCATCTCGTCCTCCGTACGAACGTCGACCAGAAGCACTTTTTTCCCTTGGAAGCGTTTAGAAGCATTTCGATGCGTGGCGAAGGACCGCGTGAAGCAAGGAGCGAGTGCAAGGCTTGGTAGTCACGACCGCAAACATTTTCAGGAGGGAATTGCGTGTATAGATTGCGTATCAGGAGACGTTGCCTGATGTTGCGCTCGATTCGTGAAGTCGACGCCGAAAGGTGAGACGAACAAGAACAGCATTCGCACCGGGATGGCCACCTGCCGACGACAAAGGACGTACGTAACCGAGCGCACCGTCATGGTGCTGCCATTTAGAAGCACTTGAGGCCAAGCAAAGATAGCACCGCTCTCTCACCTTCTTGTTCTAGCCGCAGCACATCTTTGGCCGAGATTGTCTGGATATCTGCGAAGTGGCCCGTTGCCTAAAAAAAGAAGCACGGCAACGTTCGAACGTAATGCCGCCGTTCAAGACGATAAGGTCAGAAAATGAGCGCGACACAGATCTACGTCGACCAGGCTTACATACCGGTTGCACGCCACGGAGGCATCCATCGAACAGGCCGCAACAGAGAATACACCCGCATATGCATATGCCGAACGCCGGTAACAACTACTAGGCGATTTGATACGCGATGGATTGGATACGACACACAGTCCCGCGGAGGATGTTCGTTTCCACCACTCTGGTGCAAGCGCGCCGCGATCTCGTGCCTTCGCCCTCAATTTAGGACACCGCAAGTCAACCCCAGCGAGCCGTCCGTCGACAGCAGCAGTCAACACTCCTGCCAGCCGTTGCCTCAATCAAGACGGTGTTGCAGCAACCACGAAAACCTAGTGTCGACAGCGCGTGGCTGTGGGGCTGAGCTAGTGGTATAGGATGGAGGGACCCAGATACATGTTTGCCACGATTTTTTGTCAAGGCCCTCTCGTATTCAGCTGGTAGCTTGTGCTGTGATAATGAAACCATGTGGTCGGGACACACGTGTCATATCTCGTTATGACGCAAAAATTTACTGGAGTACTTACAGCAGTGGGAGGAGGATCGACGCGGGTCGCGCACGTCAATTCATCGAGGAGAAAATGTATGTAGCAGTCAACAGCGAACCTCAACAGAACGAATCTTACTATTCACTCTGCTGCATGACACCTACAGCCTAAATACGTTGAGATGCACACTCCCCACGTGACACTGGGCTTAACACCAACTTGCAGTACCTTTCCCCAATTGGGCAACTGGCATCGGCGAAATTCGGGAGCCGACAGATCGGTCCAACCTACATACGACATACCTTTCAGGGCGATGAGAGAATGGTGCATTTACAGGCCCACCTTGCTGTAGGGTTTGCCCCGCACCACTAAAGTGAACTCTGCGCTTCGTTGCCCTATCGCACATTTTTCTCTAGATTGCGGCAGGAGACCGTGGACGAAGAGGTCATGCCAAGGGAATGGTCTCCCCACAAGTAGACTACAGCAGACTACAAGTATCGTGCATGGACTACACAATGGAACCTACTCGGTGAAGCCGCTGCTGTCCCTAACGATTCGCTGCGATGATCTATCTGGGGTCAAAGCCTGAAGGAGCGACATGGAATTGTAGGCTTCCGTTCAACTCTAACACGATACATTCTGGTCAGAAATGGCGCTGCGTGTTGACACGAGAGACCTTGAGAGAAGCAAACAAAGGTTACGCAACTTGAATCAGGCACTAAAATAAATAGACTGCTGTGCTGCATATCGGATGATGCGGCACGTCACGCGTCACGCACACCTTTTCAACGCTAGCCCTGGCTTTCTCGTAGCTCTTAGACGTCGAAGCCATGACCCCGGGTGGCTAGACAAGAAGAACAGGAACAATGAGGGGCAGCACGGCAGCACCAGCGAGCAGCATCTGCGAACCCTCGTGCACCAGATGGCAAAGACGCTTGCATCATTTTCCCTGTTGCCAGGTTCTAGGCGGCGGGTATTGTGCCTTTTGGAAGATCTCGTCGAATGCATGCGATTGTTGATTGTTGGGTGTTGGACGCGGAGGGTGATGGATAGTTTAGACGAACATTAATAATGTACCTGTGTACCTGTGTTCGGAGAGGAAGAACACCTGTCGCTTCACTTGCGCCCACAGGGGGCGGTACTAGAACGGTATGGGCGAGCACGCGGACACCACTGGGCGACGATTCATTGATCCCAACGATGACAAGGTAGCGTTCCCTGTTTCCTTAGTTTGGCGACTTGGTGGACATGTTTGAATGTTGTTCTTGTAGCAAGATGCCCGCTCTTGGGGGCCGACATCGACGACTAGTTGGGAGGATCTTTGCTGCGATGCTAGTGACAACAGCGGCAAGAGCACAGAATTGGACAGATTCCGTAACATCTTTGTTTGCACGAACCTCAGCACACCGCGGTGAACCATGTGGATGCACCTCTGTCCGTCGTCGAACTACAGGAAATAAAGCTTGCTCCGCAACCACATAAGGGTGCCATGATAGAACACCCGACAAACCGAGTTCCCCTAAATCTTCCGCCCACAACTTCCCAACATAACATACAGATAGATACACAAGATGGTTACCAAACTGCCTTGTTGAGCCTGTTACCCACGGGGGAGATATCGTTGTATGCTGTCTGGGAAACCGTAGACATAGTGTACAGGTAGCTTTTCGCTCACGCTATGGATTCATTGCAATTCTTAGTATAGAGTTATTTCTAGACTATAGATAGAGATCGATTTGTTGTGTGATATTAAGAAAAAAAAAATAATAACTGCCAATCCGGTTTAGCGCGATGGCCTCAATACCGCTTGCAACATTTCGTGACACTAGGGACCGCTCAACCGGGATCACGACTGCTGTAGTTAGATACGACAGAAGTTGCCGTACGTCGTCGACTCTGTAAGCTACACGCACAGCGGAACCTGGGCCATGACGGCTAATCTACCCGGATGCTGACTGCCGACAGGTTGATTACAGCGACGACGAGGATGGATTATCGGAACTGTACGACGACTACGCATACGACTACAGCAACGAGAAAGCAGAAGAGGTGGGGTGTTTTGACACTGGTATGATAACCCCATAGAGCAAAGAGGGATGTTTCTTACAACCACTTCCCGAATCTTAATCTTTGGAGACTCCGTGGACGCGTGCCTCTCCAACTTATTTTTGTCGCAGTAGTCTTCAAAGAATCGGCCAACTCCACCGAGATGACAACCAAGAACTGTATGAGTTCTGGAGCGCAAGTTGCTGATCGCCTCGACTATCACTTGCAGCTCATTTACCCACAGAAAAAAACAGCTGGAACATGACACGTCCAAGAACGAGAGCGCACCGGAATCATTCATGTGCAACAGAGATATGCCGAATGTTTTCTCGACGTGTATGCTTACGGCTTGACCGGAAAAAGTGTTGCGTGTATACCTCTGGTTTTTCGTCCTGCTCCAAACATCAGGACGAAGAAGGCTTCCCGCAACACAACAATGAGGAGAAGGACGACGGCGAGGGTCAGGTTCTAAGCTCCTTCTACGAAGAAGATCAAGCGCATGAGTGAGCGATATGTGGTATGTAGCCCGCTGTACTCGTAATGCTCAAACCATAATGCTCAAATAAACCATATGGCCATACTTCGAAGTACAATTCAAGAACGGCACGACAGCACTGGTTGCCGGCGGTAGACTGGTTTGACCACATACCCATAAAAGAACACAGGTTTCGCATCAGACATTGGTGACCAAAGCTTTTGCTCTTGGTGGCGGGGAGAATCCTCCAGAAATGCACTCACGAAGAATGAGGCTCTCCCTCTGCGCGACACTCCCAACTTGCTCTGGTGGATCGTGAATGGTTGGGTCATTAACACCTCCTCCGCTATTCGCAAGACCTCGGGACACGCTTGTTGTACAGTCTCCGTTGGAAGCGATGCGCTACAAAGCGCGTTGTTAGTAAACTTGATCGACTTCATAAGTCGCGAGGGAAGGGATTGTTGTACCCTTCTCGCGATAAAAATTGACAGCGTAATCTCGCTGTGCACTAGCAGCAGTACGATGCTGCAGATGCCAGGAGGCTGTGTAGCCTACCTCAGAGGTTCACACTCTGCGCGGATCCAACCGCGAGAGACTTGGAATGGAAATATGAAGATGTTTTTATTAATTGTTGTGAGTCAGATTGATGTAGCTGGTACTGAGGAGGAGANGCTGCAGATGCCAGGAGGCTGTGTAGCCTACCTCAGAGGTTCACACTCTGCGCGGATCCAACCGCGAGAGACTTGGAATGGAAATATGAAGATGTTTTTATTAATTGTTGTGAGTCAGATTGATGTAGCTGGTACTGAGGAGGAGAGAGAGGGGTGGCGAGCTTAGGGCTGCACCACTCTCCTCGAATACCGGACAAATGTACCAATCATACGAAATATCTAGAATGCTTCCAGAATGATTCTGGAAGTCCTCCTACGTTCTAGAAAAGTATCAAGTGCAACCTAGGTCTAGAACGCTTCCAGAAGGTTCCATAAAGTTCCAGAAAGTTCCAGAAGGTTTCCAGAAGCTACACACGTTTTACGTAGATGTCCCGGTCGACCTTGACCTAGCATGCTTCTGGAATATTTTTAGAACAAGAGAATACATGCCACGGAGACATAGATTCTTTTCTACTGCTACGCAGACTAGTTGCTGCAATCGTATTCAAAGGTCAAACCGTGTCCGACTACTGGTGGTCTCGACGCACGATTTTTCCTGACGAAAAATATCTCAGGCAGGAACCGCAGGAGGAGGTCTAACCCCGCCCTCCTGTGTGAACCCGGTTGGGTCGTCTAGCTAGTAGAAGTGGAAGATAGCGGCCAGAGGGGCAGTCGACAGAATCCAATGATGGGAGAAAAAAAAAGAAACGCATGATTGTACCATCTCGTTCATCAGTTTTCATGGGTAGATCTCTACCTACACAGACAGACGATCTGCCTGCCTGGACCGGTAGCTCCGAATTGAGGTCACGTCACGCAGAAGTTTCCTCAGCGGAACACACATTGTTTCAGCCCGACAAGGCTCCAGCAGTCCCTTCCTTTGAGAGAGTACTCACGAAAAGTGCTTCTTTCACGGTGGTGGTTTCCGTGAGACGAAGACAAAAGCGAGGATCCGAAGTTCAAACTAGCGTTGAATTCATGTCACTTGTGGTATACCGTACGTCCCAAGCCAACGGCAAGAGAATAGGTGCCGGCTGTACCACCACTGTCATGGGTCTGCGTCTGGCGGAAAATGGTGCTTAAGTACGTGATGTGGTGTGCTGTTACCGTGCTTCTGGTCCGCTCGTGTGTGCCATGTCCATGCAGCGGTAGATGTGCTGGTGCCGAGAGTGAGGACGGCCAGGACGCCGGAATCAAGATCAGCCAGAAGGACGAGCATAGACTGCTGTAAGGACTCGGGAGTTGGTGTGAGACATGTAATACATGTACCTTGTCAGATGTTTCGCTGACATTGCATCCAGGAGAGTGTTTTTCGTTCTAGGATTTGTATGCCACAACGGAATCAACCCTTGGTGACCATTCCTGCGGTACCGAGCATGCCCTGCCAAAAGAAGCAAGGGTTGGAGCTTTGGAAAGGTTTCTGTGCAAGCGGCTGACCGATTACCATATGAACGCCTTCATGGGCAGTGATCGATCTATAGATCATGCCGTCGGTCCCGGCTACCATCGGAGAGGTTTCGAAGTTCACAAGCCTCTAACTAGGCGGTATGTCTCCGGTGGTAGCCGTCCCGGACCTGACAACCGAACGTTCTATTGATCCATACCCCTTGTGGTGCTCCCGTTTCACCTCGTTGCTCACTTGACGCCCATGGCACAACGCTACGGTCGTGAGAAGTGGGGCGTTTTTGCTGGCGGTTGATGGTGGTCTGGGTGGAAGCGGCGGAGAGAGTGAGGGTAGGGGGCGCTGCGACGAGCCCCAGCTGCCGACAAATGCCCCTGCTTGCTTAAAGAAGGCCTGTCGCGCTGCAGGCTGTTCGATGATGAAGTAGCTCACGGCAATGTTGTGTGGGTGTTGCATCAAGCAACGCGCGAACCGTGCCGAGGCAACAGACCTCAAAGAAGAGCTTTACTGTACTTGAAGGTCGACTGCATCAATGTTAGCTCCCCAGATGCCAGGAACAACCCTTCTCGTGATGGATCGGTGTACTTGTGAGGCCGCGTCCAAAACGTAGGAGTAAGTGCATCCGTTGCAAAAGCTGTAATGATTCTCGAGAAGACTCGATGAGAGCATCAAGCTGGAGTGCTCTCCGTAGGCGTCCGAGAGGATGTTGGAGACTGTTGTTGTTCGCGGGCTGAACCCGAAACGCTTGTTGGTGGTATCTAACAGCCTCAGTTTTTCCTATCCTTTTCTTCGTCGTTTGCACAGTTTACGACCATCGCTGCCTCGTTGGGGCTAAGGACCACTCGGGAGCGGTTAAGAGAAGACTTTGAGAAGGTGGGAAGCACTGTAGCACAAAGGGGCAATAGTGCGGAAATCGCATGCGTGTCGCGCGGTCTTTCTACCACGTTTTCCCGAACTTGCGCGGTGCGTCTTCCAGGGGTAGTGCGGTGACGGTGAAGAAGCATGTAGCTCTATCATCTTTGCTGCAGAACCACCCGTGATGTCAGATCTACCTCTTGGAGGAGCTGTTTCGTGCCGTGTATATAGAGCCCGAAATCGACCCAGACAAGTCAGTGCTGACTCGTGTAATGGTTGGATTTCGGATTCAAGACATAGCGTCGACGGGGTCCGTGACCAGTTTCTATTAACTCTCCATCTCAACGTCTTTCTAGGGTACTTTATTGGACCAGTCGCACACCTGTTCGTCGGCACTGGCTTCTAAAGTATGGGTAGGTCACAACCAAGTGTCTTCACTCCATTGATCACAACCCGCGATTGTCGCAAACTTTCCGGTCTACGGCTCACGTTCATTTGTTTCTCCAAAGAAAGGTGGTTCGCAGCAACGGGCTGGTAGACACCTCCCCCGGGGACCCCTGGATAGGGGCCGATGACACGGAGAGACCGGTCGTTGGCTTCACCTACAAGGTAACCCAACACCAGGGGATAGTACCCAACGTCAGGTATTAGAAGAGTAAATTGATGAATATCTTGCGGTCATTATGATGCAGCTGCACCTGAATATACCCACTGACGTGAGGGAGCGGTTGATTGACAAGGACGTCGGGAGGGAGCGTAGGTGATCTTGGTATATCGAGCGGCGGTTTCATCAAGCTGTTGGTTTGAGCAGGGGCCAAAGATGACCACACCGAGATCACGTGGGCCAGTATTCGAACCCAGTTTGTGTGCATAACTGCCGCATCGGGCAACAAGGCGACTCCGATATATACTTCCTCTGTCACATAAGTAAAGTCCGTTTTGGAGGAATTTACACACTTCACCAGCCAAGGTGTTCCTGAAGCTCTAGTTAGATTTGTTGGAAAGCGCTTGTTACGCACATAATTAAAAAAAAAAAATCCGACTCACAATTACTGAGAATTAGTGTGTCAAATACGGGAATATTTTGCGAATATTTTGGGAATATTTTGAAAACATTTTGAGAATATTTTAAAGATTATTTGCAGCTTTGTGCTGTGTGAGCACCCACTACCACCACAACGACGTAGCTATCATGGGGGACGACGCCCAGACACCCCCACGTCGTAAGCGGGGTGCGGAAGTATCGTTGGGTCGTCGGTACGCCATGGCGGTGGAGATAGCGTTGGCGATTCCGCCGGGCAAAGAAAGGGTACCCAAGGGCTTTCTAGGCCCCCTCGCCGAGCGGTACGGCGTTGTTGGTGGTGATTACCCCAGAAAACATCGGGCGGACGCGACATGGGTCGTTGAGTACAAGGGGGGGGTAGGGTTAGGACCCTACGGCTGTCGGCTTTGCCCCGCAAGTAACTTGATTTTAGTGTGGCGCCCCCAAGTATCTTGGTTTTAGTGTGGGCCTCGAAAATGTCTTGATTTTAGTGTGGGTTCACTACTATGTTTGTTTTTGTATGGGAGGACGCGAAATGGATCGTTCAGTAGAGGTAACCTTGGGTTTAGGGTTCAGGATAATTCTTGTCTTTTTTTGGTATGTTTCGTTTCGTGCCCCCACCCCCACCCTCATGGAAAGGGGCAAAATACGGCCTTTTTTGGCCTGACTACTTTTTTGTAAGCCGCTAGTGCATCCAGGGTAGTGCGCAAGAAAAAAAAAGAAATATGGGTTTCAACCCGAAAAACACTCAAGATTTCAAAAAAAGGATCGCTAAATGGCCGTGTAATCATAACGGACTTTACTTATGTGACAGAGGAAGTATGGTTTCGTTGGGTCTTCACATCTACAGTAAAAATATCGGATCTGGGGCAGTTTTATGCGTTGATAAGGGTATGGCGAATAATTCAAAGACCTCTGTTTTATCTTCCGACCGGCGTGATACGCACACGGTGGGTACGGTATGTGCAGGTGTTCCGACGGTACTATCTAACCAAGATACAAGGAGAGCTACTGGAAGTCAACATTCGGCAAGCGTGGGGGGATCTTCACCAAGGAACAGGTTTGGCCGTCGGGGTGAACCGTGGCACATGACGTAACTCACAAAAGCAACACACACACCAACACGCCACCTGGTTCGTCGAAACCCCAACGTCCTCCGTCCGGGGAGTGTGGAGGGGTGCTTACGCGGAGCTCCCCGGGGCACCCAAACCTGTACAGTTCAAGTAAAGCCTCCAACTAAAAGCGGTGTCAGATACAGCAAATGTAAAGGACTGTCGTCGTTACGGCTCTGACCAGGCGCCACCCATGACCGTTGCTAATGCACAGGGGGAAAGCTCATGCCGTCCGGGGCACCCCCCATCGGTTTTGATACAACGGGAGCGTCGGCAGAAACATCCGGCGGGGGAGACGGAGGACGGCACTATAGCCACCACCAGCAACGCGGAGACTCCGACATTGGTGGAGGCGACTCTCGCGGCAGGCCGTACGTGGCGCGCGCAGAGCTGCAGAAGATCTTGACGAGGGATGGGGAAGCCTTGACCGACGAAGAGGTAGACGAGCTGCTCAGAGAGTGCCGTCCAGACGAGGAGGGCCGCATTGTATACGAGGGCTACCGAAGGATGCTCATCGATCCGTCACTCTGAATAAGCTTGGTCAGGCGATTGGTTGGGCGCGAGGGTACAAGTGAATCGCTATTATAGATGCACGCACCCGCACAAACAAGCAATTGCGGGACGAAATGTTGACTCGCAACCGCCGGCGTATGTTCGATTGCTCAACGAGGCCTTCCCACCCCGCCCAAAGCGGGTTCTGGAGAAAGGACTTTTGCTCGTGGCCAAATACACAAATTAATACGGGGTATGACAATCAACTACTTTGTCAGGTGAGTACGGTGGTTGCTCAACCCGTGAGCTACCGGCGAGTTTGTATCCCACCCAACTGGACAGGCACGCATCCGGAAGTCAGCAGCGGGCTCCGAAAAAGAAGAAACCGGTAGTGTCCGCTTAACGACCCGCCTAGACATCGTACTCGAGGCCGATGGAAAATAGGAAGCCTATCAACGATGCCATTTAATTTCCTGTCGCCGACCCGCCCACAGCACTTGAAGCAAATATTGTTACGTCGTGCCTTCAGTACAAGCTATTTGCGGTAAGGGACAAAGAACGCCGACGCCTCCATCATGGCCGGTCTCCTCTAGAGCCCTACCGCAACAGCACGCAACAAACAGGGCGGAATGAGGGCGGACGCAAACAACAACGACACACATTTTACCTCCCCGGGGTTCACGTACGTCACGCCTCCTTGCCCAGACCAGGTATCCGCACAACTGATGGCCCCTTGCTCGCCTCAAGCTTTCGAAGCTCTCCAACACCGGCTTTCTTTGTACATACACGCGTCGGCCGTATTCGGGACCGGTCGTAGGGAAAACCTAAAGGCTCAGCCAATATCATCCGCCCCCGTTCGCCCCTTGGCCGCCAACAATAGCTTGGCCCTGGACCACAAGAAGCGTGCGGCCCACATCGCCAGCAAACAGGCTAACTCGATGGTGACCAGACCGATAACTCCGTCCCTCAGAAGTTCCCAGGTCGAGACCCGCTCCCCTTCCCAGACAAGGAAGGATGCGACGATTACCTCCATTGCCGCTGAGCCCAGCCAGACGAGCCCATTGCCGAACGCGCCGAGGTACGGCAGCCGACCTTTCGCCAAGAAGAACTCCGTAGCTAATAATTCTGCCAGAGCACCCACGGCAGCGCCGCCGGCTGCTACCCACACAAGCCAAAACGTCGCCACCTCGGTGAGGTAGTCTTTCTTGTGGGAGTAGAAGCCGGAGAGGGAGAGCATCACCGATGCCCCAGTCACAACCCCACAAGCGGCGGCGGCTGACGCCGCCGCGAGGAGAAGGGTACC
>CACKRE030004921.1:4956-15978 GCA_902602495.3 Ectocarpus sp. CCAP 1310/34 | reverse complement strand
CAATATAGGATGCTCCAAGCGCACAAGCAATGCAGCCGTCAGGTCAGAATTGGGGATCCAATCCCTACGGTCGGGAAGAGACGCGAGGAAGCTGACATGGCAGTATCGCATGTGCGGGATGGGAGAAGAGGAGAGGTTGCCCAGAATTGTATGGGAGGCGAAGTGGGCAAACAGGAGGGGTAGACAACCCACGGAATGGGTCAAGGTTGAAGAGGACGTATGGAAGGGGCTCGACATCGACGAAGATGAAACGCTGGAAACGGAGGGTCTACAGGGGTTCAAGGAGAAGATATCTGTTGCTTGTGCCGAGAGAGAAGAACAGAATCTGAGGAAAGAATCCAAGGATAAGGAGGGTCTAGAAGTGTACGGAATGTTGAAGGAAGGAATAGGGTTCAAGGACTACCTACATGGACCAATGGATGCAGGAACAAAGCTTAAGGTCAAATTCAGGACCGGGGACATAGGCCTTCGAGAACGTCGACGAAGACATAGGACGGTAGACGAGGAAGACGACGAGTTCAAATGTGATTGCGGCTTCGAATGCGAAGACCGTGTTCATGTAGTCGCGGAATGTCCGTTGTACAAGAAGGAGAGGGAAGTGTACGTGACTGAGCTGGGAAAAATAGATGGAACGTACAGGGAGATGTTTGAGGCATGGAATAGAGAGGAAAGGACGGTAGCTGTACTGGGGCATAGGAGGTGGGTTGAAAAGGCGGGAAGGGATATCGTTAGGACAGACAGACTAGGGAAAACATTTTTGAGCCACCTTTGGCAAAGTAGAAAGGAACGATTGGCCATCGGTGATCGGTCCTGTGGGAACAATGCTCCGTCCTCTCGAGGACGCGTGGTCAATGGTCTAACCGCTAAGGCAAAACATAAGAGTACGCCCCCCCCCTCGATGTGTCGTCGACAGGGAGAAAGATACTATAAGTAGCTTATAGATTCCCCGCATCGCAACAAAAAAAACGTGCTGCTGCTGCTCCAAGCTCATGCATGCTGCAGTTGTTGACACGTCTACATGTCGAGACAGACACCGGTTGAGTCCCCCCTGATTAACCGCACTCCTTGCCGATCGCCCCGCCGCCTTTTGGAAAATACACTACGAGAAATGTCCGTTCAGATTTTACCATTTGAAGGTCTACTACAAGTAGTCGTGACAAGCTTTGCTCGCGGGGTCAGGGAACGAGACCCAGCGCCAACTAGCCGTGATAAAAGCTTCAACTGCCGCCTTGCCTGCCCCATGAATAATCTCGAAACGACCATCAGCACCACGCTTCTCCCACTATAAAATCATGACGTGACGCTACACGAGCCGGGCTGCCTACCGTACACGTGTACCTCTGCTTAGTTCGCCACACGGCACAAACGCAAGAGAAACAGGAAGAGGAGGAGGGCGCAGCGTAGGGCAAGCCAACATTTTGGTATAGGGGGCAGGCAATACGAAGCCAAGATAGCCCCTGTTACGACCTAACCCCACATCTCATCTACATGAACCCCGCGTGTTGTGCCCTCGGCCGGATCATAACCAGGAGTAACCGGCCCCGCCGACTTGCCGTCAAAACCGGTGGGGGGCACACAAGAAACGAAGGCTACAACAAGGACGGAGAGTTCAGTTCGTCCCGGCTCCGCACCCACAACGAAGAGGGGGATACAAAACATACTTCTTTCACACCAACCGCTTCCTCCCCTTATCCAACGACCACCCGGGTCATGTCAACATAATTCGCCAACTACCTTCCAGCAGCCCAGAGGTGCTTCCTCCCCTCCGTGCTGCCCGATCGAAATCACATCGCCATGCTCGCCTCGAGCTCCCGCAGTGCTCGAGCGTCCTCGTCCTCCTCCACCGCTACGGGCGCGCTGACGGGGGTTGTCGACGGCACCGATGGCAACTCGTACCCTTGGGGGACCTTCGATTCGGCGACCGCCGGCTGCTCGACTCCCTGGGGCGCCGCGGGCCGCGCCGTCGGCACGGCGGGGGGTGCGAGGAGCTGCTCCTCGAGGTCCGCCTCCTCAAGCATGTCTAACTCTTCCAGGAGGGCGTCGTCGTCGAAGAGGTCGTCCGCCGGCCTCGCGATCGCGTCCCCGATCTGATTCATTGTTGGGTGTGACGCCCGGTTGGGTGATGGGTTTGGGGGGTGAATGGGGGTGATTTGGGTGACTTGTTGAGGATGAATCGAGGTTTGATGGTTCAAAGGGGTTGTGGTGGTCGAATGGTCCGGATCAAAAGGTGTATTGTCTGGATGTTGTTGACGCCCGCAAAGGCTGCTGAAGCTTGACCGGCACTACTCGACTATCGAATGTCCGGCCTCGTCCCACATACACTTGAGTTCCTTGTTGTCCTACACAAGACACGGAGGTGCAAAAACCAAGCCCATTAACGACAGAGAAGGAGCGTGGGTATGACAAATTATATTCCGTCGGCAAGCGCAAGAGGGTGCAGCTGGAATTATCCTCTCAGTGACTTGACCGGGCGTGTCGAGGCAGTGCTCTTCGTTTTGTGCGCAAAATACAAAAACATAGGAGTAGTATACATATAGACAATGTTTATACTTGCGTGACGCCCCGAAAAAAAGGCGGTGCAGGAAAACCAAAAAAAACATCACCAGTTGTATCGTTGGCGGTAGTCGCCACGACCACATCAGCAGCAGTCGCAACAACAACAACAACCACGCACCTGCTCCGCGATGTCCATCTCGTCCTTGATGTCGTCCATCACATCGTCCACCTGGTCAACGTCCAGACGCCCCCTAGCGCCTTCCATCGCCTTCGCGCCGCTCCGCATCGCGTTGAACGTCTGCATGTTCATGTTCGACCCCTCTAGAGCGATGATCTGAGGGCGTGGATAGGATAGTCCCACAAGCGGCGGACAGCAGTAAGCGGAGGGACGACAGAAGGGGAGTGCAGACAGGGGGACGGGGGACGTGGGGGACAGCGTTGAAACGCGAAGCTGGAGCCTGTCTGATCGACCGACACTCGAAAGACGAAACGCTGCGGCGGGGCGACCAAGGCGCAGACACACAAATTTGCCGAGAAACACCCGCAAGCCCACGGGGGCGAACATTTAAGCCTCGCGCCCGTGGCCAAGCTCGTGATGTCGGAAGAAAGCATGAGACCAACGCACCGCCACCACCCTTGCTTTGAAAGGAGCATGGTTCAAGATCAGGCACCGGTCATGAAACCGGACATGTGTAGCTCCGCAAGTCTGGGATACGTACCACGCCACAAAACAGTCCTCTTCACATCATGCCGAAGAAGGTCTGCAAGCCGTACTTGCTTCAAGGTGATTCGTTCACAAGCTCCTGGAGTCCATAGATGCGCAAATTTCGCTGCGCATCTCTCGGCCAGCATCCCCCTGTCTCGTCAAAAGAGGCTAGTACGCCACTATGCAGCCGTTAACGCACCGGAGACCCTCTTGCTAGCCACACGTCAGAAAAAAAACAAACAGTGGTTCAACCGCAAATTGTAGCTCTCGGCGGAAATAAGCTCAAGCAGCACAATGCCAGCTCTCCTCCATCACCAGCAACGGAAACCCGTACTCATAGGCACACGGGGCTCCACCTGGCGTTGCCTTCACCCACCCACCTGGCTTTCCAGCGTCATGCGTGCTCCGTTGAGCTTGTTGACTTCCCCTTCGTACATCTTCTTTCTCTTGAGGGCGAACAGGGCCCCTCTCTTATCCTTCGCGTTGCTCTTCGCCTTGGCATCAAGCAGCTGCGCCTTGATCTTCTTCTGGATATGGTTTTCCCTTCAATTCCGAGCACACAGAAAGTACAAGAAAATGAAGTCTCCACGTTATTTTCTCCTGCGTGACACCGTCTTGTACGTCAAACTCATATACCGAAAGATGCAGACTGGCGCCAGAACAGATGGGGTTAGCGATATGGCTGATCGAATCGCTGAACCTGTATCACAGGAGTCTGAAAATTAGGGCAAGATGTGTGTCTCCTGCGCACAGCACCGGCAATCGCTCGTTTTGTGCGGGCGTGACTTCATCTTGTGTAGAGTCACACTGATTCCAAGCAGTACTATACCGCATGCATACGGAAACGTGACAGGGCATTGGGAGCATCCAAGAAGAACACCGTTTCCCGATAAATTCGTTCGAATACAAAGCGGGCGTGTCCGTTTTTCTACCCGACAACTCCACTGCCGCAAAATCGCAACTTCATGCTATCAGATGAAGCCTCTAGGACGCGTGGGAGCACGACATTAGCTTCACGGACACCAGCCGCATCCGGTGGAACTCAGTTCTTCAGAGGGTCTGCAAACTTCGGAAGACGAGCTGGTCGCGCGGCTTTTCAGCGCTACCAGTGGTCCCAGCTTGAATCCCACAATGAGCAGTCCGAAGTCGCTCAGCTTGTCATGAGCTGTGGAGAATAACGACTACTTGTACCGCTGTATAGGCGTCGTGAACACCAGCTCGGCCTCCGTGTGGTCGGCAGGCGAAAACATCGTATCTGAGTTGGATGAGGCGGATATCTTGCTGAGAAGAGCTGTACACAGCGGAACCCAGAGAGCGGCAATTGCTTTGGCGATTGTTGCTCTCTCGACGCTATATCACAAGGTAACCTCTACAGAACATCACACCCGGTGATACTGTTGTTGAAACGCTCAACATGTACAAGTGGCAAAAAAAAAAAGCAAAAAGTGCCGGAAAACCACTTTGTTATCACCCGGCGGTGTTATCTTTGTTTGATTACGGCATGCGTCTGGAACGTCCTCACCAGTGCGTCCTTGAAGGGGCCACAAAACAAGTAAGGTTTCACTGGTCACGAGCTGTCCCATGAGGTAAAAAGTATTTGCACCCAATCGTCTTATCAAATGTGGGGGCCACGCTTCACCTTCGGTAAATGGTTGACGCATCAGTAGGGGACATCTTGGAGGAACGCAAAAACTGGATTTTGTATTCTTCGGCCCTCCTTCCCCATAACGTTCTTTGCTCTCGATCATTAACGCGGGCAGAGGATTGGTTCAGCACAGCAATAGCTCTCCTGTGTTTGCTCATGACTGCTGTACGATTTTCGCGCCAGTGAAAACAGCGTTTTTTCACTCCAGAGACGTTCAGCCCCGCAACGTCGAGGGTCAAGGGTCCGAGGTCGCCGACTGCTTCAACAATGGGAAATATGATGTTCACTTGAATACACTGCTGCTGACAAGTAGTTCGCACATTTCGAAAGGTTCAGTTTAAGTTGTAGAAGTACGGATCATACGAACGAGTAACCCGGTTGCTTCGGTTCAAGAGCGCAACTCTAGAGGAAAAGAACATGGCAGGTCTGCAACCGTAGATGCGGCGGGGAAATCTTGTAAATTTAACAGGTTACGGCAGTCCACAGAAGCGTTCGTACCGGTGTGGGCTGGAAACCGGTTAAACTCATGCAAGCTGGCGATGCACATGTAGAAAAAATTATCCTTGCCACATCCATCCAACCAACGGCTACTTGAGTCTCATCCTGGAGCGCAAGAAAATTTATTCGCAATCCGCCGCGCTGTCACATGTGCTTCCAAGTGTGTCTCGGTCACGCGGTGCTGTCGGTTCAGAAAAAAAATCACATGACAGGGCCTCCCAAATCGAACAGAAACGAGCCATACTTGCTTCACCAATGCGTGGGGGGATGCCGTCGACGCACTGGGTTTGGTTGCTGCAGCAGTACAGCTGTCAACCTCCCGTGCTCATGCTCCTTACCGGTTTTGGAGTACGTGTGGACTTCATCATAGAATGTTAATTTTCAGCAAAAGAAGACCGCCGCTACACCAAAGGCTGTTTAATGCACGCTAGTCTCACAGAAGGGCATCATAAGGCCATAGAAACGCAGGTGTTGTGTGCGACAGCGGTTTCACATGTCTAGCGTGTCATTTCCGAAACCCTGTTCTACACCAACCCCGCGGGCTTCACAGCAGCTGGTGCCGTCTTGAACAGAAAGTTGCCCCGGTTCTTCCATCAAAAGAACCAGGACGGGTATAATAGTAGTACCTTACGAACCAACTACTCTTCGACTTCGAAGGTGCCCTCACCTCTTGTCCAAGGAGTCCAGTGTCTCCCTCAGCTTGAGGATGGTGGAGGTGGTGTCCGTGGCCTGAGGCTTCGCTTTTGCTTTTCCAAACAGATTCATCTTTCCTCCGGCCGCGTCCAAGTTACAGCAGCAGCAACAGCTTCGGAAGTGCGAACTTACACGCGCAAAACAGGCTCCTCCACCTTAATCCTCGTCCAAATTTGCAGTGTTTTGGTCTTGATAGGGCTCGCTGTTGAATTTCTCGTCCTCGACAGATAGTGAGAGCGTTGTGTGTGGCACGCCCACCAGTGCACCTGGCCTGTAACTGGAATGGAAGTGGTACAACACTCTTCGACTACTTGAGCACCCGGGGCTCCGTGTGTAATGACTCCTACCTCAAAGTTGACATTTTCATCCGTGTGCCCCCTCCCGCCTGCGCTTGCTGCGCTCAACAGGCGCTGCACTGCCCATCAGTCCAGTCACTACTGTGTGTTGCCGCCGATACCATGAGGACCGCTGCGGCTTGCCTGGGGGCTTCATTATCCGTGTATGCTGTTCCATCGCGAGGTTTCCTTCCGCCTGGTAGGCCAACGCTTGCGCCTTCTCCAGCCGCGGTTGGCATCGGACATCGCAGCAGCAGCAGCGCAAGGTATGCATACGGTTTGTATGTAAAACATGCTACCGCAGCCGTGCGTGAAGGCCGCCGGCCGACACAATCTGTTGCGATGGTCGAATCCCCATTGGCTCCCTGGTCTCATGTCCTGGGCAGCTTGAAACCTATACGTAAGTCTCTGCCAGACGTGGTGGTTGTTGTTGTTGTGGTCCAAGCGGTGAGAAAGAGGGTCTGAGATCGGTGATCCTCGGCTGTCAGTCGACGAGCGCCGCTGTGCCGGAGTACTGGGCAGCACCAGGCAACGAGCCCACCCTGAACACTCTCCTGCCCACCCGCCATTGTATTGCATTTCTATTCAGCGTGGAAGTGTCGTGGTCGGTCGGCGTATGCTGGTAAGATGTTGTTGTTGTTGTCCTGTGTCACTGCTGTCTTCGTGACTTGAACGCGATGGTTGAAGGTTTTGCTCAGTCAGGCGTTGCTCACGCGTACACACTGGTAGGAGACAAAGGGTATGAGGGAGGCTGAACACAGAGTGATCGCCGAAGGTGTACTCTTAGATATTTCGGCCTCGACCCGTGGGTGCGATCGCTGGACTGCAGTCGCAACCGGGAAACAAATCGCGCCCCTCCTGGGGCATGTCACATCACGCCTGTTTGGTCGAGCTCCCCAACCGCAACGAACGGTGTCTCCGCAAAGCGCGAGTTTGCACCTGGAGCTGACACATCTGCATCGACTACGGAAAGATCCGGACCGATTTTCCTATCAACTGCTGGATATTTCGGCGCCTGTACCTTGTCCCTTGTCTCACCATCTTGCGGCCATCGCTCGCTAACATTCCGGCAAGGGCGGGCGGGTCACGAGAGGAACGACTAACAACTTCGGACAACTTCTCCACGATGCAATGCCTCCGTCGTTCTCGGAAGACACAACAGCAGTCTAGTAGCGGTGTAAGGGATGTGCAGTGTCCACGCTGGTGGATTCGTAGAACCTCCCCGGTCGCCAAGAAAAGAGTCGCTCGTTTGTGTCCGACCTCACACTTTGCCCTTCTCTCCGCCGCCGCCTTGGCTTTGATCCGCCGCATCTTTTTGTCCCGCTTTCTTGACGCCGCAGCGCTCGGTCCAGGGGCGGGGGATTGCACATGTCGCTAGGATTGAGAGACGGGGACGTTTTCTGGGCAAAGGAGCTCCGGCTGGGGATGGAGTGAGTACAACGGCGCATGGAAAATAATTCCTTGTGCTGACCTCGCCAGATATGTAATCATATTTACAGGAGAATGCGTTCGGCCTCGCCCACGCGTACGACAGTCTAGTCCAGTTCGATTTTTGCGAGCGCGCTGTCGCTGCTGTTTTTCGGCGACATGCCATGAAAGACGAGGAGCCGCACACGCGGAGCAGCGCTTATTTCCCTTCAGTTTACGGTTCAGCGGCTTTCGATGTTGCCGAATGGTTCTCTTTGGTTTCTTACCCTTTCCTGGTTGACGTTGTTCCCGTTGCTCGTTAAGATTATGCCTCCCGTTTTTTTTTGTTTCGATTGCTTGTGTTTTTATCGCTGCCTTGTTGTCGTCCGGCAACAAGAATAACAACAACATACCATGCCGCCACCGCCACCCTCAACGACGACGACGTCAACAACACAACAGGTACAGCCGGCTAGGGAAGAGCGACCTCGTGGTTAGCAAGGCGTGCCTTGGCACGATGACGTGGGGGGAGCAGAATAGTGACGAAGAGGCCTTCGAGCAGTGCAACATGGCCTTCCACGAGTTTGGCGTCAACTTCATTGTGAGTAGCTTGTCGACACGAAGATGTACCCTCGAGCTGTGAGTGTCATGCTCTTTTTTTGAGGTTGCATTGTTGTGCGAAGGAATTCGCCTCATTTCAGCGCTTTTCGATGAAAAAGGTGGAGGCTCTTGCCACGGACAAGGAGTGAATCTACACTCGAGCTAGAGGAGAGTACTGACGCAAACGTGCACCACGAGGTTGAAGGAAGTTTCGAATGGACAGCCACGGCCCCTGGCGTGACTGAAATGAAGCGAATGTTTGTTAACGGGGGCTCTTGCAACGGGTATGAAGTGAATCTACACGCGAGCTAGAGGAGAGTGCTGACGCAAACATGTACAGCCAGGTTGAAGGAAGCTTTGGATGGGCGGTTACACCAACGTTGGGAAATGTTTTCGCGCCGCTCCCGGACACCCTCGAACTCGGCTCGTTCTCATTTTTGATCTGAAAAATAAAAGGATGCGGCGGAAATGTACCCGGTGCCACCCAAGCCGGAGACGCAGGGTAGGACTGAGATAGCTTTGGGAAAGTGGCTCAAGTCCGTCGCGAGGCACAACGTAGTTGTCGCCACCAAGGTGAGGAAAGCACATCCTCGGACTGCTCAATCGGTCATGCTTCCGTCGATTGGATGCTTTTACCTGAGAAATTTGCGAGTTTGAAGCTGTACGGTAGGGTGACGGCAATAAACATGGCGTTAGACGAATGGTTTAGTCGCAGCGGCTTTTTTGTCAAGTCGATAACGAGAAGTGGAGCCATGTTGGTGATGATCCCCCAGATATGGGCTCTCCCCGTGCATAGCGCAGTCTTGGTCATGGCGGCCAGACTCGCCCTTCGCCCGGACGCGCCCTCCACCCAACCCCAGGGCCATGTAGCATGGAATGTATCGGATAGGTTCAATTGATCCTGACGGGCGTTTTATCCCCCGGGAACTTTCATCCAATCCCTCTTTATCACTATTTGCCGGGTAAATTTATTCATGAGATGTCGTGTCATGTCGGTCGCCCCCCCCCCCCCCCCCCCCCCCCCCCCCCCCCCCCCCCCCCCCCCCCCCCCCCCCCCCCCCCCCCCCCCCCCCCCCCCCCCCCCCCCCCCCCNCCCCCCTGCAAGGTCGTCGGGGTATAATCGCGTGTCGAGCTGGCTCTATGGAGGGGGCACATCTTCCGTGTGATCCTTTTTATTTCTCTCTGTCCTTGCACGTGTCCGTGTGTTTTTCTTCCTGTGGCTCTGAAACCTTTGCATGCGTGATTGATGCTGCACGCGGAATGTCTGAGTGCCACACATGCTCATGGCGTGATTTGTGCAACGCCCTTGAGCTCGAAAGGTGGAAGCAAATTCGGGCACATCTCGCAGCGAGAGGGTTGTTTGGCCACCAGTTACTTTGTTGTTGTTCTTTGTTCATTGCGTTTTTTTGCTCTGCACGACTCTCCTCCCCCTTATGTATCGCGCCACTTTCGATGTTTCTGGCGATTGTTTTGTTGCCTTAATGACGTGGAGGTGGCTGGTAGGAGCGATAGATTGACGTGGCTAAGGGACGATGGGAAAGGCACGAGAGTGAACCGAAAAAACATCATAGAGGCGGTCGACAAGTCTCTGAAGAGGCTCGACACCGACTACATCGACCTGCTTCAGGTGCGGCGTTATTCGTGCTTGTTTGTGGGTGTTTCTTTTCGTCACGTGCTTGTGTATGGGTACATATACATACCTGGATGGTGCAGCTTGTGCAACGTTATTATCGCCGCCTTTCAAGAGACATTCATCGACGTCGTTTGACCTACGAGCGGGCATCAATTGTATGTTGACACGTTTGTGTCTTCGTCACGCTGGGCCGTGGCCGAAGCGTTACGCGCGTGCGTGCTGTTCATGTGCAGGAGATTTTTCTCGGACTTGGCGATTTCTTTTGTTTTTCACGGTGTCGTGCTGGTCATGTATCGGTGTCCTCGATCCAGGGTTGAACCCCGGGGACATCGATCGAACTTCCCCAGGCGACGGTTTGCCGTTTCCCCATCACGCGAGGTCATCGCCGGTTTATCAGGCGAGGGTTGACCCCCACCCTTCCTCTTTGACTCCCTTCTGCCGCCGTTTCTCTATTTCTGCCTGTCGACCTTGGTCCTCCAACGAGGTGACAGATCCACTGGCCCGACCGTGCGGTTCCTCTGTTCGGGGCTAACGAGCGCTACGACGTTGCGGTACGGAGATGAGCCTCGTTTGCCACNGAGATATTCGGCGAGTCGCATGAAGGGTGCGCTGCATCCTGCTGAGAGTATTCGGCATGTTGTGCTTACTTCCTTGCGTACGGATGACAGCTGCTCATGACTTGATTTATTTTCTGTTGCTCTCAGTTCCAGAGACTGTTATTAGCACTGGGTAACTGCCTCGAGGGTGCTTGACCATTTGAACACAACGTGGTGCGTTCATCCCCTCTGCGCGGAGTGAGGTTGCTCGACTCCGCACAACATGATCTACTCGATCACCTTATTGGTTGCCCCCCAAAAAACACACCAGAGGCAAAAAAAAGCGGTAACCTGGTTGCCGAGCTCACGAAGTGATCAGCTTGTTTATCAAGGTCGTTGCCAAGCGACGAAAACCCAACCCAGATGGCAAACACCGGGGGGGGGGGGGGGGGGGGGGGGGGGGGGGGGGGGGG
>CACKRE030004919.1:165435-180671 GCA_902602495.3 Ectocarpus sp. CCAP 1310/34 | reverse complement strand
GGGGGGGGGGGGGGGGGGGGGGGACTTGTTGTGGGTATGCAGTGAAGTAAGACTGATATATGGGACCTCCGGGGGCTACGTGGGTGTTTTATGGGAATGGTGAACATGATGCGCGAGGCTCTTTTCGCGTTACCCATGTTTGTCACTCGTCAAAAAATTTAACGAGTGAGAGACATGGGCGAGGCAAGAAGACCTCCGCGCACCATGTTCACCATACCCGTGAAACACCCAGGCACAACCCCCGGAATCCCCCGCATATTCCCAAAACAGGGTTGATTGGTAAGGTAGCGCCAGGTTGTGGTAAGGCAGCGTTCTAAATAGTGCTGAAGGGCAAGCGAAAGTGGTGGAGTACGTACGTTGCAGCGGTTCCGAGTGAGGAGCGGAGTGTACGTGGAAAAGGGCAGGTTTGTTTGTGGAAGGAGTAGACAAACCAAACTGGCTGTTGTTCATGAAAGCACCTTCGAGTTACTACGCATGGCATTTTCTTTTTTGGCACGGTAAGAGGTCCACGGAGTACGGCTCCCCGAAACGAGAGAATGAGTCCAAGTAGAGTCTTCCGGGCGCTATATAGATGTCTCACATCAGAGAGGAGGGACATGGTTAACACATAACACAAGGCTCCTGTCCATAGTGGTTTGCCAGTTTTCGGAGCTGCAAATGCAAATGAGTCAGTCCGTTTCGAAACGACCGTCTTTGATTGTTCTTCTCTCTATCTGACGGGGGGGTGGGCTGCAATGGTAAAATACTTCAGATCCAAGCGCCCAGCAACCGTCTTACGGCCCCTCGAGATATATTGGTGCACCGATTCCAGTTTTTCTTGGGGCACAACATGCTTCACTTCACGTTTTCGGCTCGTGTGCGGCCAGCAAGACACAGAGCGCCCTGGTTTTTTGGGTCACCTGCAGAGGGCATGTGTGTGACCGCATGCCATTGGCTGCAGTGTGTATACTGTACGTCGTCAGCCTAAGGCATTTGATTTGCTTGCGTTGTGGACTGATCACACTCGCAGCAACCAAGAAAAAATAAGCAACATCCAAAACGTCAATACCGAAACCCACTTCGATCCACGTTTTTTGGCGGGCCGTGTGCAATCCAAAGTGAACAACGCGCCCTGTTTCTGGGACTCGAGCAGAGGATATGCGTATGACCACACGCCAATGCCTTCACTTTGTGGATGTCGTCCGCCTCAAGTCTCCCTCTGGCATGCGTTTTCGACTGGTCACACATGCAGCGGGAAGAGTGGCTCTCCTTGGCCTAAGGGCAAGAACGTCAGCACAGCGATGTGGCGGGGTTGACGTTTTCGACACGTGTGCGGCCAACTAGACGCAGAGCGCCCTCAACTTTAGATACCTGCACAGGTTATTGTGCATGACCTCATGATTCTGGCTTGTGTTTGGGCAGCGGGCGGTGTAGTTCCTCGTTCTGGCACGATCAGGGTTTGACCCCCCCCATTTTCCTACGGCGAAAATATCAGCCGATCCTGCGAGAAAATGGGGTCAACTTTCTTACTACTCGCCAGTTGGAATCTGGATGGTGAACTCCCTCTAAACCTCACGGCCGCCGCCGTGGGCCACGATCCTCCCGAAGGACCTTTCTAGGACGTCCAGGTAAAATACGTACGTTGATGCACGGGAGTATGTGCACCCTGGACATGTATGTTGACATATTGACGCACGAATGTAGGCTGTGTGTACTCTTGGTGTTGTGGATATTTCCGTTTTTTTTGTTTCGCCACCACCGTCGTTCGTTTGTTCATCGAGCCTTTGTCTGTTGGTTTGTTGTGTGTGTCTCTATTGTTGGCATATCACGCGGGAACCGGCTGACCAATAAAAAAGAAAGTCAGTTTCAGTGCGATTGAAAGCACAAAACGCTTCTAAATGCCATTGGGGTGTGTGTTTATTTTCTTGATGGTTTCCCTCATGCCCAGGACGGCCGTTTCTTCTTGACTCCGACGGAGGAGGCGACCGAGATCGATGCGTCTGCAGGGGGCACGAGGACCAAGTTCAATCCCAGCAGCTCCAAGCCTCCCTCAGTGCCTTCGGGGACTAGTCACAGGTCGAAAATGGCCGCAACACTTCTGACCTTGCCTGGACAAGTGTCGACTGGTGTACCAATAACTTGAGCCTGCTCCTACCCACTTTGATAGTGCACTTGGGTCTGGCGTATCCTATAGTGTAAGTAGGTGTTTGGTGGCGGTCGTGACGGTTGGAGCGCCAGGGTTTCATGACGCAAGGAAGTTTGATAAAAAGGAAGCGCGTTGGTTGTTGTGTTGTGCTAGGTGTTAATATGAAGTATTGTGGACGCGCTTGCGCAGAAAAGCTGTACTGTAGGCAGCATGGCTTGATGAACTCGTTAAGTAGGGACCCACGGCAGCTTGGGCGAAAATTCGGGTCGTACTGAAAACGACCCAAAGGTCTCGGTTGATTTCGGCGGGGAGGACTACGTTGGGAAGAGTTCGTTTTTGATGTCGTTGTCAAGCGCCGGCGTGGTCCGTGGTGTAACCCAGATATTTGTTGGAAACCGAAGTAAAGAGTTGGGTATCTAAACGCACATATAGGTCTGAGGTGGAATTTGTTCAGTAAACCACTGCTCGCGCGAGTTTAGATACTTTCGCGCGCGGTGTATGATGTGGGGGGTTATATGTGCTCTGGGTGGGTCATGCGGGGTCTCGTCAAACACCAAGGCCAAGGCCAAGGGAAAAAACGTATCGATAATTTTTCAACTCCTTGAACGCAAGAAGCGTCGACTCTACGAACAAGAGCTTATGAAGTGGCCATTCGACGACCAGCGCTTGAAGGGGTTGCCTCGCAATGAACGGTGGACGTGTCACGTGGCCCAGAATATGAAGTGTGACACTTTCGGAGAAACAGACAGACGCTTTTTGGTACGCTGGCGAGAGCCATTTCGCGCGGTGCGATGGTCAGTGCGATGTACATTGATTTGCTTCGCGAAAAGCCCCCCACACCCGTGGGAAACGCGTTGGTTCGCGTACGTATACATACAGGAGAGGAGAACCCAGCTTCGACTCTTCGACCGAAACTGTAAGCGTTTAACCTTCAGTCTCGACAAATGCACGTAACCCCCCCTCCTCTTAACCGCATCCATTCGACAACTGTAGTGTAGGAACTCCATCGCTTCTTCCTCCGGCGAAACTCAACGGTGGTCGCGCCAACGAAGCGACGTATGTAAACTATTTACAGCACAGCAGCAGTACATCATGTCCGTGGCTCCATGCATTATCTATTCCGTTCTACAGTATAGACTATACGTTCAAGAAGAGATCGAAGGCGGGCCCAAAAAGAATCGCACCGCCTGTATGTTGACAATATTCTGTGCACACGTGTACTAGTAGAGCACCCTCCCTGCAGCCCGTCATCTCCTCGCGACCGATGTGCGAGCCACGCAACGATCTCGACTTGAAGCGGAGCGCACAGACTCCTAATAGGCGCAAGTAGCAATTCCTGGATGACACCGGGGAACAACAGCGGTGTCTCCGCCGCCTCCAAACAGGCTACATGTTAACAGCTCGCTGATCTTGATGGAGGTTGGCTCTCGACCTTTGTAGACGTGTGCACGTGAACACTCGCGCTTGGCGCACGATGCCGCATTCAACATAAGGGAGGTCCTGCCGCATGCTCAGCCGAAGCGGAACTTTGCGGCGTGGCGAACCAACCTACGGACCGACTTTGACCGACTGCGCGATCTTGTCCGCGCTGGCTGACGTTCTGACGACGCAACTGGGACGAAGACATATAATCTATACAAGTATGAAACACACTGGAGGAGGCTGGAGGCTGGAGGCTGGAGGCTGGAGGCTGGAGGAGTACATGACTATCGCATAGGAAAAAAGAACGGGTAAACGAATCAGAGGATGGTGGTGTGCGTACTGGGTTGGGCATGGATATTCGACCGCGTAGTCTACACTGCTGTAACCTTGTATAGGAGAATTCTCGATCGAGTCTACTCTACATTCGTAGTATCGTTCCTCGCGTAAACCAGGATCGTTTCTGCAATAGATCGAGTCTGCAAGCTGCTCGCGTAAACCAGGATAACCAGGATCGTTGTTCGAGCTAGTTCAACTGCCTCATCACGAATCAAGATCCAGCGGTGGGACCTCACCGCTGTCGCTTCTCCTGTCCAGTTCACTCTTAATCCCAATACCTTTAATTCAGCTCCCTCTCTGCTGTAGACAGCTTGATTTCGAACGGACTTGAGAAGAACCATGGTAATAGTTGTGAGCGGAGCTGTCTGGGCGGGCATCGTGGTGACAAAGTGCGTAATCTCCAAGGTCTTGGTATGGACGGCCCTCGAACGATTCGTACGACCGGACGAGAACAGGTGAGACACCCCCCTCCGATGGAGCACTGCTGTACATCGGTACATGTAGATTCCGTGGTGTCCAATCAATTTTGAAAAATAAGCAGTTCATTGTAAGGTGTAGCCATCCCTACGTTGGGAGCGAGGGTCGATGTAGGACGAGAGAACATCTCACAACAAGCAAGCGCATTCCGCGACCTCTCTACGCTACCCGCCACGATACTGATCCTCTTGCCACTATCAACCCACCCATACGCTGCAAATATCACATGATGTACGGACATACGTGTGTCATTAAATTCCACAGGGAAAACGAGACCAACAGCAGTGACGAAGAAGCACGTGATGACGGCGAAGATGTGCCAGAGCTTGCGCAGGTAGGTAAAGCTGAGCAACCGTTTTTTTTAAGGACCCAGGTCAAAGTTGGTGCCCAACGTGCAGCGGCAAATCCGAATTTATTCGTGACTCGCCGATGATTTAGACTATTTGGTCCCTCAGCTCGTGGTATGTGGTGGTAGTTCGTACCATGTTTGCTCATCGCTAGGGTCGCACCCGGCTGGTTTACGCGCCCCCCGCAGCAGGAAGTCGACGACGACGAGGAAGAGGACCAGCCGCCCGTGGTTGGCGCCACGACAAGGACTCTCGGCACACTGAAGCAAGGTATTGTTGCATATAGACTATATGCGTATGAATAGTATTTCTCTCCTCACCACACGAGTTTCTGTGGTCACTGCCTGCAATCAGTTCGCTTCTTGTTCGTTTAAAAAACAGTATATTTTTCCATGAATATTCTATTTATGTGTAGAGAGGTCATATTTCAGAATTAGACCTGTACACTCCGGGAGAACCCATGGCCAAACGTTCTGGAACATGCTATGCCTAATCGCTACCCATACAAACCGTAGCATGATGCATAAGTCCAACATTGCACGTGTTGTACCAGGTGAGGGCCGGGAGCCGACACGGCGGGAGGGCCGCTTGCAGTCCGAGTCCTCTACCGGGGATAACTCGCTGGACTCCCGGTCGGACGGCAGAGGCGAGGGAGACGACTACGTTCCTGATTCGACGATGATGATGGTCACTGATTACTTGTTTCATTTTTACGTTTGAGATGATGCTGTTTCTCGCGATTGAGACACGAGTTGGGGGCATAGTCTGATGTCGATTGGGTGTTAATCACATGAACAGTCTTTGAAAACAACAATAAATATAGTTTGTATTATATGGGTTGAAACCAGAGCAAACCTCTGAATTGCATTTTGATTTGATACCGTTGGTTCTCAGTGGCGATTTGCGGAGCGGGTTTCTTCGTACTGTAGGTCGTATCACGAACCGAGTAGCGGGGGGGGGGGACTTGTTGTGGGTATGCAGTGAAGTAAGACTGATATTCGGGACCTCCGGGGGCTACGTGGGTGTTTCATGGGAATGGTGAACATGATACGCGAGGCTCTTTTCGCGTCACCCATGTTTGTCACTCGTCAAACAGTTTAACGAGTGAGAGACATGGGCGAGGCAAGAAGACCTCCGCGCACCATGTTCACCATATCCATGAAGGTCCAGGCACAACCAACGGAAGCCCCCGCAAATCAGTGTTACTCTGCTGAGTGCCCCTAAACAGGGTTGATTAGTTAGGTAGTGCCAGGTTGTGGTAAGGCAGCGTTCTAAATAGTGCTGAAGGGGCAAGCGAAAGTAGTAGAGTACGTGAGTTGCAGCGGTTCCGAGTGAGGAGCGGAGTGTCAGTGGAAAAGGGCAGGTTTGTGGAAGGCGTACACAAACCAAACTGGCCGTTGTTCATGAAAGCACCTTCGAGTTACTACGCATGATATTTTTTTGGCACGGTAAGAGGTTCACGGAGTACGGCTCCCCGAGCGAGAGGCCGAGAGAAGGAGATAATGAGTCCAAGTAGAGTCGTCCGGGCGCTAAATAGAGGTCTCACATCTGAGAGAAGGGGCGTGGTTGACACATAGAAGGCTTCCAGTAGTTGGTTGCGAGTTAGGAGCTGCAAATACGAATAAGTGTTTTTCCCACCCCTGCACCTTTTGCATTTCGATAAGTGGTTGCAGTACAGTCGACCCCGCTTTAAGGATGCTCGCGTTAAGGAAACTTCCCGCTTGAAGGAAACTTGTTTTGCTGAGAATCGGGGGCCCGACAGAATATACGATAATGGGGTACCCCATTTTTTCTGCCGGGTACCCCCTTTTTTGTGTCCTGCGGGCCTGCGGGCCGCTCTTTGCACGGATCACCACAGTGAGTGCAGAAGTAGCAACGCACAGACAGCAGAAGTAGCGAGCGGTCTGCTGCTGCAGCTGCAACTGGGTGTTGGTATTATGGATGGATTCCTCCCATCTACCGGCGGTCCATCTGATGCCGCAAAAAAAAGAGTCGTGCATAACCTCGTCCCTCACCGAGGACAAGGTTACCTCTCGCTTGGAGGACGTTCGATACTACTGCAGATAGCGCCAGCAGTTAAGAAACGTCAAAATCGGTTCGAGCCTCATCAATCCCTTCTTTTGGGTCGAAGTACCGACCCAAGTCGTCCATTTCGTAAACGGCATTTCTTCTTCCTTTGGACTGTCGCATCTTCCGGATTCTCTTATTCCTTAGGCTACAACAAGTACTTCGTATTTTCTTTTTTCTGTCTTTTGATCTCTGAGGACAATCCACATCATCAAGCCCTCAAGAGAGGTGGTGAAGAGTGCCATCAAACCCGTACAGCAGCGGAGAGCATATGGTTGCTCGCGATGTGTGGCAGTACTACAGTACAGCACTCACTGTGAACAGCAGGGGCGCGGGGGGGCGGGGGGGGTGGGGACTCTGCCCCCTACAAAAAAATGCACTTCTGTTCAGCTTGGGAGGCTGTGGGAGGGGGTTGGGAGCACCGCAGATTTCTGATGTCATTGGGGGTATCGCACCACCACGTTTCTTATTGGGGCGTTTCATACGTTGTGGCCGAGACTGAGCTACGTTGCTTAGCCCTTTTTTCTTTTTTTTCGTACAATGTTGAGCCTTTTTTCTCACATAATTTTTCCTATCTGCGGGCGCTATCTGTATTTGTACGCTAAGGGAAGGGGTGGCGATTACCGTGACACGCAGTACCTTCTTTCGAAGACCATTCATCCGTTTGCTCGTGAAACTCAACAGAGCCGTGGAGCCAAGCCGCGGGGGGAGGTTCAGGGAACTCTTCGCGATATGTGGAAGGAAATGCCATCAGGTAGCTTTTGGTCTCCGCCGGGACAGTAATATGTACTGGTGTTCCTAGGTGCGACGCTGAAATACGCTCGTTTCCTTTTTGAATCACAAGAATGAGATAAATGTATGTCTACTTGGACTTTCCTCCTTCTTCCGCTGCCGGCTATGCAGTACAATAGTTGGCCAAGTACAAGTTGTTTTCAACACGTCCCTGACTGTTGTGCATATCATTTCAAGTATTGTAAAAATGTTCGACGTCAACAAATGGTTGCCAGTCGTCTCGGCGATGCTGACTTTTCGTACCACCCCCTTCCTTAGCAAAAGATGCGTAGTTTGAGGTATGGCATGCCTCCATGGAAAAACCATGTGCGTCCTTAAAGCGGAATCGACTGTAATGTCAAGCCGACACGGAAAAACAATGGACAAGAGCAACCATACCACTACCTCACGAGGGACGACATGTACGAAGAGTGAGTGTAATCGCAAATCACGTGCATGCAACCAAACAAGACGGTAAACGCTCTCGAGGTGATCCGACGTTCGAAAAACAAGATAACAAGTTCAAGACCGTACATACATGAAGCCGGCTCAAACCGCTTCGATCTGCAATATCTCCTTACTGTATACAAGTTGATCTGTACAACGGTGAAGCCATGAACCGAAAATATGAAGAATCCACGGCGTGTGGGCACGTGCAGTCCTTTTTTACCACGCGTTCGAAGGCCTCCCTCACCACGATGATGGTTCGACCAACGTACTCTCAACGACAGCAGAGTGAGATGGCAGGGTCGGTCGTGGACAACAACGTCACGACGAGACTTGCTTGGTCATCGCTTTTCTAGCATCGCCCTGGGATTCTTCCGCCATAACACCGCTATGGTACTCGTGTTCTCGCTCTTGTGAGTATTTTCCTCGGCCCCTCGCAGGAACCACGCAAGCAGTAGCTTGCGATTCTATTGGCTCCGGCGAAAAAATTGTACCCCAGCTTGCCCAGCTCACGACAACCATCCTGTTTGGATTCAAGCAGCGTGATCAGGGTAGGAAGCAAATGAGGTTTGCCTCGCGGTGGAGCATTGGGATATTGGTAGCAAAATCGTTCAGGCGTGCGTGGGAGCGAGGGGGAGGGGGGAGACGGAAATGGTCTTGCGCTAAGGTTCTGGAACAATACTTTGCACGCAGTTCTGTGAGCGCGAGGTACCGGTCGTTGGCAAACATGTGCCGCATGCAGTCAAGGATAATTACTGATGGTATCGCGGCCCCCTGCTACACCCACGTAATTCTCAGCATTGTCATCTCAAAGCGACGTGCTTCCCCTACATAGGGGCTTCAAATTGGACGATGACAGATGACAACGAAACAACAACACTACGGCAGAGCGTTTGAAATCTGGCGTACCCCAGCGCCAACAGGTAGAAGGCCAGATGGTAGTCGAGGGGGAAAGGACGGCGACGCCCGTCGATCGACCAAGCGAAAATCGACGAGAAAAATGTTGGGCCGGCGGCCTTGGCCAGCGAGCCTGTCGTCATCGACAGCCCGGTCAGCGTCCCGCGTCGAGACGGACCCACCGCATTGTTTGTTGCTAGAGCAACGTTGATGAAAACCTGATGTGGCGGATCCGGAAGTTTGCGTGCTCCGAGGTGTAAAATATGACGTGCGGATACAAGAGGTGCCCTCACAACGTGCCCGTGAGGGAGAACGGGGGGGGTGGGGAGTTGTCTGAGATCCTGACCACAGCAACAAGACGAGCAACGACCGAAGCTCTAGTGTGGTGTGCCAATGCTCGGTTGGTTTGTATACAAAGGGCAGACACCGGTGGTAGGGCCTGACTGAAGCGGCACATAAAACTATGCAATGCCAGAAGCATCGTCAACAAGGGGTTCGACGTTGATTTCGAAGTTGATGCAAACTGCAAAAATCCCCTGGATGTGGCTCAGCAGGCAACGTTCCCGGCCAACCTAAGGTTCTTCCGTGCGTGTCATCCTGCATCGAAGGCAGCCTACACAGGACGGGGATGTTGTCACCCCCTTGGTTGCTTCGATGTACTCTAAATGATGCCGCTACCTCTTTTTGCTGCAAATACGCGCGGTTGCTCACCGTGTTGGCTACTGCGTTGGTCAGGAACAACAAAACCAGGGAGGCCGCGACGAGCGTCCTCTCGGTATCACGAAGGTGGGACAGCGTCGGGAACACGATAAATACAGGGATTGAAAGGAAGCACGCCCAGCGCTGCGACCTCGTCGCCCCTATTCGTTTCGACAGCCGAGGGTACAACAACAGCTGGAAGAACAGCATGGATATTCCGCACACAGAAAGGGTCTGTGTATCAACAAGAAACAGCAGTCACGCGACGGAGAGAGGAGCAACGATCAAGATGAACGTTGGGAATTGTGGCCATGAAATGGGAGCAACGGTACCCGAGAAGTTAGTACCGTTGAATGGTCACGGGCGACATTTCGGCTGGCGAAGGTAGTTTTAGGAACGGGGCAAACGTGGCGACTTTTATCGAGAAGCGAAAGCGTGGCCAAATCAGACCCCGCGACAGTGAACGTGCTCAGCACGCCTCTCGAGACGACCCAAATGACAGGGAGAGCGTCAGAATAGCGGTAGAGTAGTCTAGTTAGATCGAACATCGAACCTGTCCAATCTGCTTCGAACTCCAATCCAGGCCCCCACTGGCCACCGTGCTGAGGGCCCACAGCGGGTAGAGCTCACGGCTTCCTATCGCGACAAACTGGGGCACCAACAGCCGAGAAAAGGAGACGGATCGCGGTAGTGCAAATTTGAGGCCCTGGATAGCGATCACATGGAGGAATGTGGCGGCACGTGTCACTCACGTACTAGTGGCCAAAACTGAACAGGCGCGCGGTGATGCTCGTCCAATCCAGGGTTTTCAACGGGAAATCGACCATCAGGTATCCAACACGGTGGCCGCTTTGACCGCGACCTCTTCGCTGAGAATAACTCCACTACCGTGCAATCTAGGGGCCAGATCTGCGCGTCTGCCACCGGAAACCGCGCTCTATACGTCTACTCTCTAGAAACGTTCCAAGCCCAATCGAAACGAGGTACCGGAGGAGTGGCAACACGAGGAATTACCGAAAAGAGGGCGTACACAAACATGACATTGCGGGTGCGTCTCTCCGTGAGCAATTGTATCGGCACGAGACACTCCCGCCAGCAGGTGCTCCTCCTGCCCCATGGACCCTCGCCGCCGCTGCCGGTATCGCCGAAGCCCTTGGCCTTTTCCAATCTTTGTAAAGCTCTAGTAGTCGTACGAAAACTTTCACGGTTGCTCTTTCGCCCGTCTCCAGCCCCAAAAGCCGCAGCCTCGTCACGGTCATCATCATCAACATAGTCATCATTTGAAGACCTCCCACTTGCGGAGAGCAGTTGGCGGCTTTGCTCGCCCAAATTTCTACCATGGTCTTCGTCGATGTCGTAGCAATAGGCGGTTCCGCTTCGGCCCTCGATGCTGCCGTCGTACCTTACAGCCCTCGAGCCCTCCGCACGACGGTCCGCCAATAGCATGTTGTCGCGACCGCTGCCATTGGTATCGCTTTCAAGGGTGTTTTGGGTCCTTGCCGTTGGGGTCATCTCGACCATCCCGCCTTCTTCGACCGTGGAGGCCTCGTGGGTTTCGACGGTTCCCGCTTCTGAAAGCGAAAGGAGCTTGAACTCACTGCTGAGTCCGACACGCGGTGGCAGTACGCGAAGTTTTATGTACGTGGGGGGACCGCGTGTGAGTACTCTCTGGCCGATCTCGCGAAAGTCCACGAAAAAAATTGGTCAGGTCGATCTGTGGAAAATTCTCGGTTGTGCGGTGGGACACTCCGCCTACAGCACATAAACGCGGTTTCGGGAGAGAGCAAGATGGACGTTCCCATGGTCCCACGCTTTTGAAGAATACCAGGTTTCTTCTCACCTGCTATCGTCTCTGTTGTGTACGTGCCTCGTTTCCTTCAGGAAGAAGAAGACGAAAGGTAAACCGGTTAAGGCGATACCCGCCCCGACGATGTTGGGCAAGAGGTAGGGAAACCTGCATAGGTAATAGACCGATCGATCGATCAGCCGTCGGGAGACAGCATCCACAATGTGAATTAATTCAGGCTCTTTGTACTTCGAGTACATCTGTTGCTTGTTTTGCCCGCGTTGATGTTGATACAGCGGTCACCAATGAACGATAATACGTTTTTATAGAGAGACACAACGGTAGCGTCGCGACGAACGACTGTGTCGCCATTGCGAAGCAGCTCTCCTGCCTGAGGAACGAGAGGCAGGCGTTTCGACGGTTCCTTACAGTCGGTCTACCAAACAACCAGCTAGGGGCAGGGAAAGCGAGTGAGATAATCTAGATTCTTGCGAAAAAAAAAGGTCGAACATGCGTAAGAGTGCATCGAGATCATCGCGCCGCAGCAAACGGCTTTTTCGTGGAACACGGCTATTTGAATTGTCTTCACCGCGCAAGCATTGCACAGACTACCCCTACCGTGGTCGCGCAATCCAATTCGCACATGTGGTACAGCAGCACAGCGCAGCACAGCAGAGCGCAGCACAGCATTGGCAGACAGTATATGTACCTCCCGAACAATCCCGACTGCGAAAACACGGTTGGGTAGTGCGTCGCCGGCTCAGCCAGCAGGCCTCCAAGGCCAGGGCCGATCACAAGCCCAATAGATGCACACCCTTTGACGTCCATCCCGAAGAATATGTCAACGGATCGCGCACGACAACAACGCACCGCGGATGTGACAGAGCGAAAAGGTGGTGGCTTATAAGTTTTCGTACTTGTACTTGCGGTGCTCGCTCTGACACGATCCGCCGTCAAATTAGAACGACGCCGTCGGTAGACGCTAAACAAATCGACCGAGCTACCCACTCAGCGATAACTGAGCAGCGCATGAGCTCCAGAGGCGGGCGAGGGACGATCACACCCGATTACATGCGGGGAAATGGTCTACCCAAGATCTGCAGGAGGGGGCGACGACCGGATAGGCTTCGAGACAAGAACTTGTCTTGTGATGACCTAGAAATATCTTCGATAGCCCTTGCCGTGCTCGCTGATGGCACCCGTGGACGCGCACACAATATTAGCACGCGTCATGTGCTGGAATGCCCCAATAATGGTGCGTTCGTCATCGGTCGCGCTGGTGGTGACGAAATGTGTTATTCAACCGGATTGAACAGGAGGGTTGCTACGATGCGTACGCGGTGATCCTTCGGGCTACACGTACCTAGGACGTACGCCATTCCCGTAGCCTCGTGCTCCTTCCCGCAGACTTCTGAGGTCATGGCCTTAGATATCCCGAGGAGACCATTCAATACGCCAAGGAGCAACCTACCACAAGACACGGCAGCAGTGTAGAAGCTATGTCGAACAGGCAGTGACGAAGGTTGATACAACGTGGTGCATACAGCGGAAGCTGCAGCAACAGCGGCAGCAGCAGCATCAGCAGCAGCATCCGAACAAGCGTTGTGGAAAATACTGGCGATGTCCGTCCATGACCGCACCGAGGCACGTTGCGCATGTGTCGTCCTTGCTCTATTTTGTCGTACAAAAAGAAGGTGTATGCGGTGAAAATACATGATCAATCCATTCCCAAGCGCGTGTATCTATGTACTGCGCTGTTGTCGGTTATCCAAGCTACACGTGCTCAAAAGGACGACCAATGAACACTATTCGGAAAAACCGTGGGAGGTTTAGGCTAGTCTGCCCTCTCACCGACAGCCTAGGGCCCATAAGAATGATGTCGAGAGCCCGAAAGCGATGGACAGCACCACCATAGAGGTCAGACCCGCGTAAATCACCGGTAGCCGCCCGTAACTGTCGGCGAAGCGCCCCCAGAAGTAAGAGCTTCCGACACGGCCGACCATGAAGGCGGACGACACATAGCCCGCGTAGTACCCTGCGGCATTGGTCGCAGGGGTCAAACACGGGTGCATGTGAAACAAACCACACGCAACGGCCTGAAGGCCACAAACTTACTCCAAAGGGTTTCAAGTCACAAAAAATGAACACCCGTGTCGCCAGAAGGTGTAGAGAAGTTTTCATCTGTTCGTCCAAGGCACCGCGGATTGGAGAACGGCATGAAACGCATGTGAGCATGTGATATGCTTCCCCCATCTTTCATTTCTACGTCGAAACCCAACAAGCTCGATTGAGCTGGAACTCGCACGAGCTATGCGTAGCCCGTCGTACGTGTTGTCTTCAACATACCTCTTCTGTGAAATAACTGCCTCGAATTGGTAGTATTTCAGTGATGCTAAGTATATTTCTAAGACGTTTACCACAAAACGCGGAAGCCTCGCCCCAACTTCGAAATATATCACGAATGCCTTGGCAGCGGAGTAACCAACCTGCCGAGATCCGACCCAAATGCTCAGTCAGGTGAAAGGAAATAACAGAACAAAAACCAAGCACCCTATTCAACGCGACCTTTTCCAAACGCAGCACAAACCTGCCTCATCCTTGTCGTCGGTGACCCCGAGGTGCTGCACCATGTACCCCACGTAGGGGAAGAGGCTGGTCAGAGCGTACGAATGACTCACGAGTCCGATCGCGATGGCAAGCATGGGCAGCCATGGGAAAGGAGTAGTCTCCATCTCCGGCTTCTCCTGGGACGGGAGGCGAGACACGAGTCCAGCGCCGCGGTGGAGCGCCATTTCGGTCGCCAAAAGAATGCACTGCCGTGCCTGTTGTGTTCCCTCTCAGCGCATATCAAAGTTCCGGGACAATCATGCCCAGTAACACAGCGACTTGCGAGACGCTCCAGGTAGATAACGCGTGGAGAAATGGAATGACCAAATGCACAGAAAGCGAGGTCGGAAGGTGCTGGGGGTAACCGACAATCGGATCCCTTTGTTATTCCACAGGACTTTTTGTCTGCTGTTATGGTTGAATGCGAGCTTGTTGGTTTACGGACAAGTCTTGCGAAAAACTCGATCAAGCTCGTGATGTTAGTTGACGACCCCCTACACTCAACCAGTTTCGTCTCGTCCTGATCCCACAACCGGTGTGAAGGACGCCGCGGACAAGCAGCATGACAGCAACAAACCTATGCCCGCTTGGCATCGGCGCCCCCCTGCCTACTTGTGGGAGAGATACTGCGATAACGGTATGGTCCCATTGATAGTGCCATCTAATATGCAGAACGGGCTCGGAGATAAGATACGTCAAAATAGGGTCGAGCCTCAATTTCTTATTTTGGGCAGAAGGAGCAGCCGAAGTCGGCCCAATCGCTTTAAACGGATTTCTTATTCCTTTGGGCTGTCGCATCCTGCTCATCTCCTGTTTCCATGTTTTCTTACTTGTGGCGAAGAAGACAACACACACCAGTACTGTACCAGCAGTGGCTAGTGGGTGTAGCGCAGCCCGCGGCGGCGCAGCGGCGCGGGGGCCACCGCGAAAATATCCCCCCGTTCCCCCCCGGTGTTTGCCATTGGGGTTGGGTGTTCGTCGCTTGGCAATGACGTTGTAAAACAAGCCGCCCGCCCCCGGTGTTTGCCATCAGGGTTGGGTTTTCGTCGCTTGGCAACGACGTTGAAAAACAAGTCAAATCACTTCGTGAACTCGGCAACCAGGTTACCGTTTTTTTTTCACCTCTGTTTCTTTTTTGGCGGTAACCATAATGGTGGTCGAGTAGATCATGTTGTGCGGGGNGAATAAATTGAGTAATACGCAGCTGTCATCCGTATGCAAGGAAGTAAGCACAAGATGCCGAACACCCTTAGCA
>CACKRE030004919.1:128263-160962 GCA_902602495.3 Ectocarpus sp. CCAP 1310/34 | reverse complement strand
GGTTTTCGTCGCTTGGCAACGACGTTGTAAAACAAGCCAATTCACTTCGTGAACTCGGCAACCAAGTTACCTTTCTTTTTTTTTTTGTACCTCCTTTTTTTTTGGCGGTTACCATTATTGTGGTCGAGTAGATCATTTTGTGCGGGGTGGAGAAGCCTCACTCTGCGCAAGGGGGATGATCGCACCAAGTTGTGTTAAAATGGTCAAGCACCCTCGAGGCAGTTACACAGTGCTTACAAAACTTTATCTGGAAGTGAAAGCACCAGAGAATAAATTAAGTCATACGCAGCTGTCATCCGTACGCAAGGAAGTAAGCACAAGATGCCGAAAACCCTTAGCAGGATGCAGCGCACCCTTCATGCGACTCGCCGAATATCTCACGACGCTTCGCGCTTCGTGATGTGAGAGCCTGGTCCGGTGAGAACCCGGCGTGCTCCGTCCCGGCTTTGTAGGGATGCGAGGTCAATGGTCTAACGACTATGGCATGCACGACTATGAATACACCCACCCCCTTTGTGTCGGTGAATTTGTTCGGCACCAGGTGCAGAAGGCGAAGGAAGCAAAGAAAAACGCCGCGGCTGCTCCGGCCAGCAAGAAGGACAAGGTCGTCGGCAATTCGGCCACGGCGACGGTGCGTTTGATAGACCTGCACATGGTACTTGACTGACTGCTCTTTTGCACCGCCTTGCCAGAGGGAAAAGCCGGGTTTTGGCGGGGGTTGAGGGTTGCTGTCTTGTGCATGACAGTGAAGGAAGGGCAGGCCTGGAAATATTCGCCCAAGAGACTTGACGCGGTGTGGCTCCCGATGTCTGTTAGTGCCGTCAATTCCAAGCGCTTTTGTTGTTGCTGTTGAGAATGAGGGAGGCGTGCCGGAGGCGTGCCGAATGCAACAATGACGATGGTAGCAGTGCTGTTACGGGGCGAGAATGTGGTGCTTGCTGACCGATACGGAACACCGTCAGCATCACCGCCGTTGGTGATGATCTGTATCGCACGGCGCTAGGTGTAGCGTGACCCCAATTTGGATGTCAACCTTTTTGCCGCCCCAACGTCGGCGCCTTGCCACGCATATCGGATTTGACGCGCGCGGTTTACGTTCTGATTCACGTGGTTTGTCGGTCTCCGCTCCCAACACTTCCCAACACCTCCCAACGGCTACCGCGTCCACCTTTCGATCGTGTTACTCTTATCATTCCAGGCGGAGGTTGATGTGAATACCCCTGTGGAGCTGTCTTCTCTCGTGTCTTCGACCGATCTGCCTTTGCGAGAAGGAGAGGAGCAGGACAAGCGGGAGCGTTTCTACCTCACGACGGCGATCAACTACACCAATGGTGAGGGTCGTGAGAGTGAGAGTTTGACATACAGCAGTGTCGAGCAAAGGAGTCGGGCTTCTTTGGTTGGCTCTCGGTGTGCGGTTGCGTTGCGGTCAGCAAGTCGGACGTGTGTGTGTAAGTGTACATTGTCGTGTGTGCGTCGTGTGTATGTCGGCCCATTGATGTATGTATATGCTCGTTGTTCTTGCCACATGTACACCTTCGACAAGCGACGCTCATTCTGGAAGAATGACAAAATCGCCTCTTTGGTCGCTTCACCGCAAGACCTATGCATACAGCTCGCCTTTTGTACGCATCACAACCATTGAGTGAGTATTCCTTCTCGCCGTGTTAGACGTTTTGTCGCCCAACCACGAAGGTACATGTGTGCAAATCCGTTTCTAGCGTTGTTTCACGTTCATCTGTCAACCTCCCGCGGCCCTTATGCTCCTGAAGCTAGTCGGCGAAGTCGGACGTGCTTCACCTGGCGTTGGCAGGGATCGAAAGGATCCACATCGTCGCACCGAAAACACTTGGTTGCTGAATGCCCTCTTTCCGATTTCCCGCCCAGCATACTATAAAATGCTAGAACTTGACCCCTCTTCGCCCGCCCGTCAGGGGAGCCGCACATCGGCCATGCCTACGAGGCGATCGCCTCCGACGTTTTGTCGCGGTATCAGCGTATGAGCGGAAAGAGGGTCATCTTCCAGACCGGCTCCGATGAGCACGGGCAAAAGATTGCCAACACGGCCGCGAAACTGGGGTTGCAACCCATTGACATCTGCGACAAGTATGCGGGTAAGGATTTGTGAACTCGTTGGATTGGTGTTTCTATTGCGTAAAGCATAGCTCCCGAAACCTAAAATTCAATAACAGGCGCCATGACAGCGTATGTATGCATGATCCATACCATAGGAAGCACGTGTCAACCACTTGATTTTTTGATTTATTAAAACGCCTCTGGGATATCCCTACCAGCCATCGTGTGTGCGTCCTCGTCCGACTCGAAAGGCGTATATACGCCAGCGCTGGCGAGATTTCTGCACGCGCCAGCTCAACAATGTTTGGGTTGTGATTGGAGGTAGACATGAAACCAAAGCCACAGAAGGTTTCCAGCCCTCAGGNCCCCCCCCCCCCCCCTCTCTCTCATCATTGACTAAAGGCAAGTTCCAAGAACTGAACAAGAGGCTGCTGATATCGAACGACTTGTACATGCGAACGACGTCGGCCCTGCACAAGGAGACCAGCCAGAGGTTGTGGCAGATCTGTGCCGACGCGGGCGACATCTTCCTGGGCAAGTATGAGGTGAGGCGTGCTGAGTGAGGGAGGGAAGAGGGGAGCGGGAGGGGAAACGGGAGAGGGGTTATTGGAGTAAGCTGCGCTCACGCGGCTGCTGCGCAGTTTTTTCACATCCCCTGACTGCACCTTGGAGGGTGGACGCGACTGCAAGTCGCCCCTGTTCTTGGTGCGGATGCACTTGTACTCTACCCAATTATATAAGTGTTCATCGTATGGTAGTTGTATACTATCACACGCTTCACACCGAGGAAGGTTCAGTAGGGCATGATAGTCTACGCAGCAAAATCGATTAAGCAAACATATGGGATAAAGTATTCAATCCGTGCTTTGGGATTAGGGTTGGGGTTAGGGATAGGGTCTGCGTGCCCCCTCCCTATTCTTTTTCTAGATACTCTTAAAATCCCGCGTAGGCGGTCCGTAGGGCAAGTGCAAGAACTGATATTTTCTCTCGGCTTTTCCCCGTGTCGCTTTTTGTCAACCGTGTTTTGGATGTATTTGCTTGTTGCCGTGTGTACCCTCTGGTGCCTCTTTGGCGTGGCGCCATCCGACGGTTTCAGGGTTGGTACGACGAACGGGAGGAGAAGTACGTTACCGATAGCGACGCAGAGCTTGCCGACTTCAAGGATGCCTTTGGATCCCCCTTGAAGCGCATGAGCGAGGCCTCTTACTTCTTCAAGATGGGCAAGTAAGTCAAGAGCCGAGCAATACAATGGTCGCAGTCGCTGGTCGTGCTTTGTGATAATAACATGCGGCGGATACCATATTTCAAACACGCGGCAAGTCTTGGACCTTCTCGACACTGCTGAGAACCGTGTACCTGTGCATGGCGGTAGTAACGAAGCACGGCAGTTGGTATTTAGTCTGCGACTATAGTTTCCGTGCGGCACTATCGTCGATAGCTTTCTGATTCGCGCTTTTTTTTTGCTCGCTCAGTCTTTTGGTTTGGAGAAATCGATCGAGCTCAGCAATAGGTATGGGAAATCAACCTACGGTGGTGTATGACAAATTCTCACAACCTTATTCAGATCCACAGTGTACGGCGTGGTGATATTCCCACGATAAAAAATGATACAGACCAGCAGCCTCGTTCATATGTCGCAAAACGAGCCGTTGGTCGTCGGTGAAGACTTTCTTTGGTGTGTTGCCGTAGGGTTAGGAAACGTTCATGTGGCGACATCCCAACAACAACGCTACACAACAACAAATCATGCACAACAAATGATCATCATGACATGATGAAGATAATCGCAGCGCTATCTAATGTTGCACCGGCGGTTCCACCTCGTACGCCCTGCACTATCAATAAATGCTTGCATGATTCTTTTTAATTCAATCGAAGGTACATCGAGTGGCTGATCCATTACATCACGGACAACCCGTCCTTCATTCAGCCGGAGACACACCGCCTTAACATCCTCACACGCCTCCAGAACGGACACCAGAATGACCTGAGCGTGTCTAGAACAACCTTCAAGCACGGTAAGAGAGAGAGAGAGGAAGAGAGGAAGAGACAGGCACACACAGAGAGAGAATAATTCCGTCAAGTTTCGAAATAATCACTTCGGGGCTGGTATTCTACGTGACCGATCGAGGCGACAATCGTTATCATTTGTTTGTTTCCCGTTTTTGGTTCGTTTTTTGTCTTGTCCTAACCCCTTTATCTATATGCGCATCCCATGGGAATTCCACGTGTGTTTCTTTTTCTTGCCACCAGGAATCCCCGTCCCAGTAGGCTTCGACCAGGCTCACGTGATGTACGTGTGGTTCGATGCTTTAACGAACTACCTCTCAGGGATTCACGCTCTGGTAAGGCGTGGAGGGCATCCATCGTCTTGTGGTGAAGTTTCGATCATGGACTTCGTGCAAAGATGGCGGCACTTAAATGTAGTTTTTCATCTTGTGACGACTACAACCCACGGACGAGAGTCCCTCCCGAGTTGAACACTCGCTGGAGGCAGAGGAGGTGACAGACTTGACTGCTGCTATTGTCCTTCTTCATCGTTCCGGGTGTTACCGCAGCCAGCAGATGTATGACTGGGGTAAGGTGGCAATCATTATATTTTTCTGTTGTTTTTCGTGGTTCTTGGTTATTTTATTTGTAAAAGGGCGACCACGACGATATACTACGATCGGAGGCTACCGCCAGCACACAAAAAGAGCAACCGCCGCAGAGGTTTGAACCATGTTACGCATGGCATTCCGTCCGTTGTTGTGCAGGACTCGGACAACCCCATGTCCGCGTTCTGGCCGGCGTCGGTGCACGTGATCGGGAAGGACATCACATGGTTCCACTGCGTGATCTGGCCTTGCATCCTCAAGAGCGCCGGCCTGGCCTTGCCCAAGACCGTCTACGCCCACGGTTTCGTGGCGGCTGCCGACGGACGCAAGATGAGCAAGAGCCTAGGCAACGTCATCGACCCCCACGATATCTGTGACCAGTGAGCGTTTTGCTTTGCTTTTTTTTTTCTGTTTGGCCAAAGGTCGTATTCTTCTTGGGGTAACTCCTAGCCAAGGACCATACCATGTTGAGTACACCCAGTGTCTATCGCAGATATGTTTGTCTGTGCTGATTCGTTGAAAACGGTGTCCCGATAGTCTTGGCTTACCTTGGATTTGATCAGGTTGTGCGGTACCATATGTTGCATGGGAGTTGAATTCCCGGCAGGCGGTGCCTTGAGCACGAACGGTTTCGCGTGTCGGCGTTGGCGTCGGCATTGTCTCGTCTTGCAGGTACGCGGTGGACACGTTCCGGTGGTACATCTGTCGCGAGGCTATCTTTGGGTGCGACCTGTCCTTCAGCAAGAGGGCTCTCGTTCTCGCCCACAACTCGGAGCTGTGCAACACCTTCGGCAACCTTGTGCACCGCTCCCTCTCGCTCATGCACAAGTACAACAACGGTAAGCTTGATGACCATGGACACTTCTTCCTACACCCCCTAGTAGAACCAATATAAATCTGGTGTGCTTGTAGCTACCGGACGATTGAGTCCATTTCGTTTCGGTAGGTATTTTCTACGCTGAGCTCTCCCGACCCACCTACCTGGTCCATTCGTGTTTACTTAAATGTTATTCCTCGGTTGTTCTTCTTTCTCTGTCCCTTTTGACACACCATTGAAATTTGAAGGGAATGTGCCGGAGCGACAGCTAGGGTTCGATTTCTTCCCGTTCGACTTTGCTGCCACGAGAAGACACGTGGATGCCGCCATGACGAACTACGCTCTGCAGGTATGTTTGTGTACCCCCGTGACCACCCACGGAGGTTGCCGTGCCCACCCACGGTATGATGTCTGTCTGGAGACTATCTTGACCCAGAGGACCGATGCAGATGATATATATCCTTGATTAACACACACGTGCTTTCCAGCACGGACCGAAGTCAGCACAGGTCCTGTTTCAGTGAACACAAGCGCGGGCTCTCACGAGGGGGCCCGCACTTGGACCCCCAACAGTATACCCCCCGCACATATGTTCTCTGCAGATCGGATCTTGTATCCAAGTACCCCAAACAAGGTACTAATCATTGGCCGTTTTTTGTGAGGGTGCATGCAACCGTGCGGACAGATATGAATTGCAATAATGTCTGACTGAAGAATTACTTGATGTTTGTTAGGGTGGTGTGTGGGCGTTTCTTGGCCCACCTAGAACTGCACTCGTTTTGTGGAGGCAGTTGAGATGGTACATTGGTAAGATACAACCATCTTTGCCGAAAGTTCCTTTTTTTTTGTCTTTTCGAATATGTCTCAAAAACTTGGCCTTAGTAGGACAGAAGGTGGTGGGACGATTTACTCCAACATCTCCTCGACCGGTGACCAGGTTTCATCAGGCTTGTCTGCCATCGCATTTGCCATGTGTGACTGACTGTCAAGAACGCGCTGTGTGCGCGCTTTCTGACGGCACGTAAATATCACGCCTTGCCCCCCTCCTCTGATCGAAGGATGCTTGCGCGGTGGCTATGGAGGCCCTCCGAGAAACCAACAAGTTCCTTCAGGAGTCTGAGCCATGGATGAGGAAGGGCGACGAGGACAGGCCGTACCGGTTAGAGTGCGTCAGGGTTTGCCTCGAGGCGGTGTACTGCGTGGCTCACTTGTTGGTGGCGTTCTTGCCCACCGCTTGCACACGCGTCTTCGAGAAGTTAGGTGAGGGGGGTTAAACGTCACTACTGACGCTCTCGTTGTTGTTAATTGTTGTTGTTGTTGTTTTTGTGGTTGTAGTTGTTGCAGTTGTAGCAGTTGTAGCAGTTGTTTGATGTGTAGTTGTTGTTGGCGGTATTAGCGATTGTGGTATGGTATGGTATGGTATGGTATGTACACGGCACACGGGACCTGTTCGCGTGAACCTTAACGTTTCGCTCGCGTGCTCATAGGTATCCTGAACATGGTAAGCAAACTTGAGAGCTCAAGTGTTCGTCTCCCTCGGACGGTCGGTGTTGGAGGCTATGCATACATGATTTCACTCCCATTCTGCCGCCCCACCCCCACTCATCCCTGTTCCCCCTCTGCAGGCCTTCCGCCAGTACCAATCGCCTCTCTCAAGCCCGACTTCAGCAACATCCCTGCTGGGACCAAAGTCACCGTGGGATCCATTCTCTTCGGAATGCTGGACCTGCCCGATGAAGTTGCCGCAATTCCTGCCGCTCCGGGCGGTGCGGGCGAGCAGCTGCAGACTCAGAAGGCGGCGAAGCCGGCGGCGGTAGTGGTGGCCAATGGCGGCGGCAGCGGCGGTGCAGGGGGGCAGGAGGCTGAGGGGGACCCCTTTTCGAGGATTGAGATCAAAGTGGGCAGGATCACGAAGGCAAGTCCTATTATAGCAGTGATCGTGTCGAGTAAATCGTGTCGGTGAGGTCGAGGAATAGTTGTTGGGGGGTCTTGACAGCTATCGGTCAAGCAACAAGGTGGAAGCACCTGTCTGTGCTTGTTGCCGTCGATTTTCGTCGCTTGACCTGTATCGGTCTGTCCCACCCCCCCACCCCCCCCCCCCCCGCGCGCTCTCTCTCAATCCTGGTCTCTCTTTCCCGCTCTCAGTCTTGGTCTCTCTCCTTTCCTCTCTCGGTCTTGGCGCCACAAGCAAGCGGTTGCATATTTGTGTTTTGTTGCGCGGGCGATGTTTGTTTAGTGCCTTCCTTCATGGCTGCAACGTTCTGTTGTCGCCACTCAAGCAGCAACCAGGGGGGCAATGTTGGCAGTAAGACGACATCTGCAAGGCCTACGGTAGATGCATTGAAGGATGGTGGGATGGGGCTTCTGTGCTTTCGTCCATTGCATGAAATCACGTGACACGCCTCAAGGTGGACATGTTTGCCGTAAATAAAGGCGCGGCAACAAGACAGACCGTTTCTGTATCGATCTCCACCACTAGGTTTCATATCTTTGAGACAACAAGGCTTGGCTTGGCAACAAAAACGACAACTGCAACAATAATACCCTCTCCCTTTTTCATCCCCGACGCCTGGGTTTCCAGACGGAGGCTTGGTTCTAATGTCGCTACAGGATCAAACCCGGCCGTAAGGATAGCGCGTACCAGGGAGGGAAGACAGGGGGGCTATTATTAGTTCGTGACGAATGGGCGTTGAGCAGTCCTCGTTTTTCATGACCACAACCACAACAACGATGTTAACCACAACGACAACATCAGGTGTGGAACCACGAGAGTAAAGAGCACCTGTACTGCGAGGAGATCGATGTGGGAGAGGGGGAGCCGAGAGCCATCGCTAGCGGTCTGAGAGAACACTGCACTCCGGAGGAAATGCAGGGAAGGCTGGTGCTGGTCGTGTGCAACTTGAAACCGGCCAAGTTTGCCGGGTTTGCGTCGAACGGAATGGTGCTTGCGGCCAAGTCTGCGGATGGGAAGGTGCGCCCGGACGTCTGCATTTCTCAGCAGGCGTACGTGTGGAATTACCCAATTATTTTGTCATCGTTGATGTTGGTGCCATTAAAGCGGCTGGGGAGACTTTTTGGCTCTTGTGATGGCTTGGTGGAGACTGTTGTTGTCGTGCAACAACGCAATGATGGTAGACACGCTTTTGGCGGCGCTGTGTGCGCGATTGTTTTTGGTCACTGCTACCTGCGAATCACTGCGTTGTGCTGCAGGTATGCCGCGCACGTTTCATGACATGACGCTGTGAGACACCGTCACCATTGTCCGTCATCATTATCATTCGGTGATGATGCGATAAAACCCGCAGCATCGGCCTCTTGCTTATGGTACGAAACACCAAACCTGCCTGACTGTGATGGGCTCGACGCAGCTCTCATCCAGATCTAATTTCGCAGTCAATCATTCCCTCCAGCCTAGTATCTCTTACCGCTACCTATTTGCCGAAACGTAGGTGCTCTGCGGTGATTTGTTCTCACCGATTGTGCGCGCCCAGCCTCAACAGGATGTGCCACGAAATACAATCGACATGTCTTGATTTTCACGCGATATTTCTCGTTCTTGGAATGTTTCATCTTTTTCGAGATCAGGTGGAACTTGTACGACCCCCCGAAGGGTCTGTGGTAGGAGAGAGGGCTCGAGTCGAGGGATCGGAGGGGGAGCCTTTGACGCCAGCTCAGGTAGTAGCGAACACGAACCCGAGGAAACCGTGTTGTTTCATGTGTCGTCGTTTCTGCTGCTGCGACTGCTGCTTGTGACTTGTTGTTGTTGTTGTTGTTGTTGTTGTTGTTGTTGTTGTTGTTGCCAGTTACATGTGGATGCCCTGTAGAAAGGAAGGAACGCCGCCGGACCACATGAATAGAACTGCATTGGCAATGTACCAAGTCACCGTGTGTCGTCACGCCCGCAGGGCGTGTACGTTACTCTCTAGCTGTTCCAAGCATCGGTAGGTCCCGGGTTGGACACGGCTAAGTTGACATTTCGATATGACAGTAATATCCACGTGTTGCTGATTCCGCTTCCTTTACATTGTTGAGCTTTGTTGAACCACATTGCTGGGGTTATTCTGTCTGTCGATTCGTGCCAGGTGAAGAAGAAGAAGGCGTTCGAAGAGCTGGCCAAGCACCTCCGAACAGATAACGACAAGGTGGCCACATATCAGGGGAAGCCCATCACCACTTCCGGTGGCGCGTGCACGGCAGATACCGTGGCTGGGGGCGAGCTCTCTTGAGCATCCATCCGGTCTATTTTAGGGGGATCCAATGCATACCTTGTTTTGAGCATATGTGTGACCTGTCTTGATCGAAGGAACGCCGTGTAGCTGTCGGTTGGTGTAGCTGTCGGTTGGTGCTGTCGTCGGTCGGTGCTGTCGTCGGTCGGCATTGTTTCATTTGATCTGATTTGATTTTATTTGTTCTATCGATCGTTCATTTTCTTGTGGGTGTGTTTCGGTGCACAGCACACGGCAAACTGGACGTGTCTCGACTGCGACGAATGAAAAGATTGCTCGAAGTTTTGCGTCCTTGTTGTGGGTGTCGCCGTGTTGAAGTTGGCATGCTAGCGTGATTGTGTTTTTACAGCAGCAGGATACTTTTCAGTTGATTCAAGTATTATGTCGTGACATTGCCCGCCTTCCCTGGTGCAAGGGGAGGAGATTCGAAGAGCCGAGATCGAACAAACAAACTAGTAGGAACATTGTCCCAAAAAAATCTGGATGTTCGCCGTTGCATGTAGCTGACACCCACCGGCAAGGATTCCGGCCAGCCAGATTTCAGCGGTACTGTATTTGTTAACCAAAAGGACTGCTGGCACTATTTGTCTAACGATTGCCTTTCGCGGGGTTTTTCACCTCTCCTCTTTCTTGTCTTTGATGTACAGTAGTAGAGCATATCGCATCTTTGACGGCGGCGGCACCGCTGTTGTTGTCCTCAGGTGTCACGAAAGGAACTGCGTTTGTTCGTAGTCTGTCGTGCTGCGCTTCAAAGTGGATTGATCGCTACAGGATTGACCCTTTTGGATGTGCATTTAGCGACTGAATTTTGATGATCGAAAAGTCGTAGCTGGGTTGTCTCCTCTTCGCTGTACCAAGGCGAACGCGATCGCGTTTGCAAGGGCTGTGCGAGACATTTCGCAAAGCAAGTTGCATCATTGCACTTGCCATGCACAGCGCAAAATGGCTCATCAGCGTACCTCAAGGCGCCCCGTCTATTTCCCCGAAAATGGCACGATCTTCTGGGCCACAGGACATCTAATCCACCCCGAAGACAAATGCCTTCCAGCGCCCGTCGAAGGACCACTTGAGTTTTAGAGTCGACGTTTATCCCCTTTGCCCAGGCCTGTGTATTCGACGGGACTCCGCATGACCCACTCAGCAACATGTCAACCCCCCCACACCCCACACCCAACGCCACGTGCGAAGATGGTTGAAATTATCAAGGCTCCTCTCGGGAATATTCCCGCGGGAAAAATACCGCGGTATTTCCACGGGAATGGGAAATGGGAGCGTTCCCGTGATAAATCGCAATTCCCATTCCCATCCAAACCGTTACCAAGCAAATGACCGCTTCCCATTCCCATCCAAACCGTTACCACGGAGATCATATCCCGTTGTTCCCACCCAACCAAATACCGTGGAAAAAGTCGAATTCCCGTGGCTTTTGGTTCCCACCCATACAAATACCGTGCACAAATTCAATTGCCAATACCGTACGGGAATGTTAAACCAATTCCCGTCATGTATATATGTACTTCAATACCGTGGAGCAAGGTAGCTTAGAGGGTTGCATATAATCCTCAGGCGGGTGGCAGGTCGGGGGTTCGATTCTCTGTCTCTCCCTTCTTTTTTTTCCCCCTTTTTTTATTATTCTGTCAAACGAAAAGAGAACCTTTTCAACGAAAAAGAGAACCCTTTTGTTAACACACCCGCCCGCGGAGGGCGAAACACAAACACAACACCAAGAGTGTGAACTGCTATAGACACACAAGAGGGTGATGAGCGAGGTGAGCGAGGTCCAACATGTTGATGCTGAGGTGGATGCTCCTGACGCCGATTCTTCGATCGGTGGTGGTTCAGCAGCACCTGTGGCTGACGATGGACGTGTGGTTCCGCAGCTTGACGGTGCAGCAGAGACCAGCACGCTCCACTCGAACAACGGGACGCAAGTGGTTGTCACGATTGTCCCACAGACAAGTGGGAAGAAGACCAAGAGGTCGTGGGTCTGGCAGGTGTGTCGCGAGTTCAAGCCTCTCATCAACGGAAAAAACGTGTTCTGCATGGCATGCAAGCATCTCATGCTGTGGAAACCAGCTGATGGCACGGGCGGCATGAGCAGCCACTACAAAAAGAAACACCCCGCCCTGTACAAGGCGCTGATGGACGACCACACCACCACCGCTCAAGGGAGAGCCAACGTCGCCGCGGCCGTCGGTGAGTGGGTGGTTGCGCAAATATGTGTATTGTCTCTCATTGCTGCGGGTACAATCTGGTGTTAGAAAAAAAAACAAAAAAAAACAGAGTGTGCGAGAACAAAAAATCACTCTCTCTCTCTGTGCTCCTTCCTCTCTGTGTGGTTTGTTGTTCGTTTTGGTTTTCAAGTTTTTTTTTTAATATATATTTATTTTTTATTTTTTTAGATTCTTCTAGAGAAGAAGGTGTCAACTGAGACGCCCTCCACTTGGGTCCCAAGTACATGTAATTAATTTATAAATTTGCAGCTATGTTTGTAGTTTGTAGTTGTTTTATTGTCTTGTGTAGGATTTATGTTCTCATTGCGCAGTTTAGTACAGAGTTGTTATGTAGGTAATATGTATCGCATATCATGTATTATTGAAATCTTGTTCATTTCATTTGCGAGTATTGTTCATCTCCAAGACAACACTACACATAGTCCAAACCTGATCTCTCCCGGATTTCTTTTTATTTGCCTGTGTGTTCGCTGCACATTTTTTGTGTTGGCTGTTTTCAAATATAGCGTTCGATCCCAAGCCCACGGGAAAGGCGACGGGCAAGGGCAAGGGCAAGGCCGGGTCGTCGACACCATCCATCAAGGACTACATGCAAACCGGCAACCCGCTGCTTGCGTCGACGGAAGCGGCGGCCAATCGCCGGTTCGTCGTGTGGTGCGCCATCAACATGAGGCCGCAGAACATGCGCTACGACGATGGCTACAAGCTCCACATGGGCATGCTATGCCCCAAGTACGTAGAATCGACGATGTCCGACGCGACCTTCAACTCCATCCTGTCCACCATCTACACCGAGACATGCGACGCAGTCAAGACGGGCTTGCGTTTGCACCGGGAGTCGTGTGTGAAGCTTGGTTACGTCGGCCCTTTCCTCGGTGCCCAGCTGGACCTCACGACCGTCGCCAACGAGGAGTACATCACGTTCTCCGTGTCCTACATCGCTGAAGCCGCAACAACGATCACGCGCGTCGGGTTGGCAACACGAGCTTTTCCTGGCTCTCATACCGCTGCCGACATCGAGCCATGGATCGAAAAGGCGAGCTTTACAACCTTCAAGTTGGTTTGACGTTTAGTACGGAATTCGGTATCAATGTCAAATGCAATATAGAACTAGTTGCATATGCCCACCCAAGACTGTTACCCAGGTTTTTGGGTTTTTCTTGTCGCGTTGAAATGCCTCGCGTTGCTCGTGTGTGTGTGGTTGTGGTACACCAGTTCTTGTGTTTTGAAAGGGGAGTTCCCAATGTTCAATTTTGCAATGCGGATTTGTATTTGGTATTTGGTATTTTAACAGTTATTCTTTTGTATTTTGTATTTTGCATTCTACATTTTATATTTTGAAACCAACTGACTTTGTTTGGATCGGCCTTGTGTTTCTTTGTTTGGATCCGCCTTGTGTTCATGCAGCTGACGACGGAGTTTTTCGCGGACATGATGGGAGAAAACGTGCAGCCGAAGGACGTCTTCCTTGCTTTTACTGTAGACCAGGGCGGCAACGTGGTAAATGCTTGCCGAAACTTGGATGTTGAAGTTCTCAAGTGCAACGCCCACCGGCTCAACTCCGTCACGATGTGGGCCTTGGGGATAAATGGTTCCATCAGAACGGGCGAGAACCCAGCCATGGAAAAGCTGATGAAGAGGCTGGCGGCGGTAGTAGGGGTGTTCAGCCACTCCGCGGTCAACAACGACGAGCTCAAGGACATCCAGAGACTGCAAGAAGAGTTCCAGATCATCTACGAACTAATCAGGCGCAACGACACGAGGTGCGTATAATACTCCGTACCCACATAATCTGTGTTTGATATTACATATTACGATATTGCATCGTTTCGTGTTTTGTTTCTTGTTGTGCAGATCAATTAGCAGCGCCGTCGTTGAATACCCTGCACGTGCGTATTTAAACCTTAAAATCAGAAATAAATAAATACATCATTACCACGTGAAGCAGGTTCTGTTATTGTTCGGGTTGTGTGTCATAATATAATCGGAATGTGTTGTGTATTGATTGTGTACCAACAATTGTACCCAGCGCCTAACCCCTACCACCTCTCTCTTCAATTCCCATGATCTTTCTCTTATCCACCGACAACCACCAGGTGGGCCAGTCAACACGCTATGATGGTTCGGCTACTCAAGCTGAAGAAGGCAATCGTGGAGTACTTCAGGGACAACGAGAACAACAACCGGAAGTTGTCCTCGCGTGAGTGGACGGTCACGAACGAGGTTTGCAGCCTGCTGGACGTCGTGGCGGAGGTAACCGTCAAGATCCAAGGCGCCACCGACACCCACATCAGCCAGACGATGTTCAACATGCGCGAGATCAGGGAGATCTTCAGCGGAGACGTGTACAAGATCCGCGTACCAGACCAACCCTACAACGACGACAGCGTGTTGAAGGAAAAAATCCAGGTGGACGACCTGATGACCGAGACGTGTAAGGTACGGGAGGTTGTGCTCTCAAGGATGGAGAAGAAAGAGCTCGGGGCGGCAAGAATGCCCTTGGAGCGCATCTGCGCGCTGCTAGACCCGAGACGGAAGGATTGCTCGGACGAGCATCTCGTCAACGGCAGCGCAGATCTGAAGGCCTCTGCGATTGCTGACGTTAAGAGCGTGGCCAAGACGTTCGCGGAGGCCGATCTCGGGTCGGCGTCCTCATCCGCTGGGAGTGGTGGAGCGGGCGGCGGCGGAGAGTCCAACCAGCCTGCGCCCAAGAAGCAGAAGGTCCTCTCGGACCTGGAGGAAAGGCGACTCCAACGTCTCGCCAAGTCGAAGGCAGCTAGCGCCGGTAGAGCTGCACCGGCGGCAGTTTCTACAGCGAGGCGGGGCGCGATCGTTGAGCGGGAGCTGCGGATGTACTTGGCGGAAGACCCCGCCGAGGAGGAGTACGACTTCTCGCTTCTTGAGTTCTGGCAGCGGAGGAGCAAGCCCAGAACATGCGCCGAAACGGGCGAAGTCGAGCCAGGCTTGCCGCATTTGGCGCTCATCGCTCGGTTGTTCCACGGGATCGAGTCTACTAGCTGCCAGGCAGAGAGGAACTTTTCAGCCCTTGCGTTCCTGATTGGCAGCCTGCGCAGCTCTATGCTACCCGGCAAGGTAGAGCGACTGATGTTCCTCCGACTCAACAGGCTGTACATCCCAGAGGTCAAGGCCCTTCACGACGCCGTTGAGGCCAACAAAGCAGCGGCAGCTCGGTGCCAAGAGAAAGTTGCACAAGTCGAGGCGGAAGCAGCTGGCGACGCTGTCGTCTTGACACTCTAATATTGTGTTTAAGTGTTGTTTTACTCCAGTATTGTTTTTGAACTGCGGAACTGCTGTTGGCGAATAATATAGTGTACGGGCGGTATCATGTGGTTTAAGCATGCGTGTGTGCGTTGTCGCCGGTAATCTGGTAGTCTTCGTCTCGCAGATAAGTGTGGTGCCTTCGTCGGTCTTCACGTTTCGGTAGTGATTGTATTTCGAGGCGTAGCTCTAGAACTAGATCGGGAAATAGTTCGTCGTCTTTCGTCTTTCGGTAATTTGACAAGGAGCGCAGAGATATTTCGCCTGTAATCTCCAAACAATTGAACAAGAGAAGAAAACACACTTTACAGGTTCACTCCTTTGTGGTTTTGTTTTCTTCTTGTGACACAATATTTGGGTGTCACACGCACTGACAAGGAACCCTGTACTTCGCCGTGTGGGGGGGGTGCTACCATCCAACGTTACCGTGCATTACCGTGGTGGCCAGTTCCCACCCAACCAATTCCCGTGGTTGCTGGTTCCCGTACGGGAATTCCCGCGGTGGCCAATTCCCACCCAAATATTACCGTGCATTACCGTGGTTGCTGGTTCCCGTATGGAACGTTCCGTGGTGGCCAGTTCCCACCCAAATATTACCGTGCATTACCGTGGTGGCTGGTTCCCGTACGGAACGTTCCCAAAGTGACAAATCGTTCACGAGAGGAGCCTTGGTTTTTTCCACTAGTCTAAGGAGTATTCTAACCAGAAACGGGTATTATTTATACCCCGATAGATTATCAATCACCATTCATTTTATTCAGGGTACACTTCGAAATAAATCAAGACGACGCCAATCTCCGACAGCATCCGCCGTAGATCGCGGCGAAAACAGTGAACCGCTGTCTGTGTGCTATGTGTCCTGTGCCTCGGAAGCATGATGCACGAGGCAGGTCGTGCCCGTTTTTTTCTCTCTCTGTGCCTCTCTCTCCCTGTGTGTGTGTGCTTTTACTGATCAGTACCACACACACCGAACGAAGTGCTCGCGCGTCAAGCGAGCCCGAACCTCTGTTGAGAAGGGCCGGTATCCTGTGGAGGTGGTGCCCATGAACGATGAACGAGCGAGCGTTGTTGGTGGTTTGGTTGTGGTTATGTATGTGTGGTACACGACATGTGCGGCATAAGTTTTTTTCTGCGGGTTTTATGCTAGATGGAGCGTCGGGCGCCGGGATCATATGACCATTTCTGGGTACAAAATTGACCTCTTCTTCCAGGTGCTAGTCTAGTCAACATCAGTAACCACTATCGGTCAAACCAGAGGGTCCTAATTCCAGCGGAAGTGGTACCTGATGGAGGTTTCTTCAGAAAAGGGAACAATGGGTTTTCGGCCAATCAGCTGACAGCCTGGGGGTGCAAGCGTGTTGATTTCTAACTGTACCCAAGTGGTGAGAAAATACCCGTTTCTGGTTATTGGTCTTTTTTTATTTTTCTTAATATGACACAACGAGTCCATCTCTATCATAGAAAGGAGTCAGAGACAGATCAACAATGGAATCATAGCGTCAGAGAAAACTACCTGTGTGTCTACGGTTTCCCAGACAGCATATAGCGACATCATTGGTCTTTTCCATTTTTCACGCCCCCCCCCCTCCTGATAGTGCGGGACGCCCGCAATCGGGCCGCAGTTCGGCCTGATTGGCCTGATCCACGAGGAACGGGCCAGAACCGGATCTCGTGAGGTGTGTGCGCTGTGCCCTCCTCAGCAGTCTTGTGGACAACGCGCGTCCGGCATGCGCTGTGACTTGCCAACCAGATCCCCAGTGGTCACTTCCCGTCACGCGCAGGACTTCGTCCAAGCTTCACCAACTGGAACCTGCTTTGGTGAGCAGCACGTTGCAACGTATGCATATGCATGCATATGCTTGAACTGACACAGGCAGGGCGTCGATGCTATTTGAAGATACCCACAAAGCCGTGGAGTTTAGTGTTGCATGGCTGCTACTGTCGCGGCTGAACTCAAGCTATCATTTCATGGGTTTCCCTCTATTCCTTGTGTAGCTGTTGGTGTTCGGGAGAGTTGACATCGAAGAGCTCCGCTCGAAGAGTGAGAAATTCTCATGATCCGGCAACCATGGTCCGTGGTGGTAGGGGCCAGTTGAAACTTTGAACCTTGCACACGACGGTACCGCAGGTGCAAGATGGGACAAAAAATGATAAAACATCCAGCCCATTATGCCACCATGCACAACATACTGCTGCTTCCGTTCACCTGTCGCCACCCTTCCACGTCTACCTGTCCATGACACATGCTGCCACTTGGTGCGACAACATCTGCTAACAACACGGACACAGGGAGTACCCCCCCTACCCATACACACACCGTCAAAATTGCTTGTAAGCTTGAACAACCTCTCATTCCTCTCTTTCCGCATACAAGTCAAATGATGTGGATGCATGAAATAATACTCTGTCTTTACTTATGGTCCGCGCTGCCTACAAAACAGTGGGAAAGGTAGCCATACCTTCTGCCGACACACGGGCGAGAGAGGCGACAATACCCACTGCATTTAACACACACCCACATGTCGGTGATGAAACCCCAACCACACGCCTCTATCGGCGGCCACGTCAGGAGGCAATGATGAGATAATGTTCTCTCGTGCCCTTCTCACATTTAACGACATGCCATTACACAACACTGCTGTAAATATGTTCTCCCGCGTCGCATATGCCCCCATACTTCACACACAAAAAATAAGTTGATGATGAAAATATACACACCCCGAGACGCGCTTGCTCCGCACCCACATAGGGTGCCATAATAGAACGCCCGACAAACCGAGTTCCCCTAAATCTTCCGTCTACAACTTCCCAACATAATATACAGATAGATACACAAGATGGCTACCAAACTGCCTTGTTGAGCCTGTTACCCACAGGGGAGATATCGTTGTAGGAGTTTTTTCCACTCGCGAAGCGCGCGTGCGATAAAAAAAACGGAGCGATAGCGGAGTTTTTTNACCCACATAGGGTGCCATAATAGAACGCCCGACAAACCGAGTTTCCCTAAGTCTTCCGTCTACAACTTCCCAACATAATATACAGATAGATACACAAGATGGCTACCAAACTGCCTTGTTGAGCCTGTTACCCACAGGGGAGATATCGTTGTAGGAGTTTTTTCCACTCGCGAAGCGCGCGTGCGATAAAAAAAACGGAGCGATAGCGGAGTTTTTTTTTTCGCAAAAAAACTGTTTTAGATGGGTCCTTTTTGTAGATGGGACCTTTTTGTTTCCCCGCCTGGGTTCTGCGCACGTTGAATAACACCGCCTGTCAGCCCGACCCCTGAATTAATTACTGTTCTCAAATTGATATCCGTGTGTGTGTGAATGTGTGTGTGTGTTCGCACCACCTTTGCACCGATAAACAAGCCGTTTGAGGATCGTTTTCGGTGCGGAAAAGTGCACAAGCTGTAGCGTAACAAGGCCATCATTCCGCACCCAAGCGTTTCTCATTTCGTGCCCGCGTCGCTGCGTTCGGTGCCGATATGTACTCTATTCACAATCCGTTTCATCGATAACTGCGCCAATTGGCGACGTTCTGCAAAAAAAACGAGTGCCCAAGCCTACTCCTAATAGGTGAACACTTCTCGCGTCGTTGTTTCCTTGCACCAACCCCTAAGTCACTCGTTCACACCCGGTTTGTCCTCTCTTTGCGGCGTCCTTCAACGGTCATTTGGGACACGTGTGTGTCGGTTTGGTTCTGCTACTGCTGTGTTCTTTTTTTGACCTCGTCCACACCGAGTGGCCAACTTTGGCACGTGTTCAGACCAGCTACCACGCATCTCCTCCTCTACAGCTCGCGGCTTTCACTATCTGCATATCACAGAGGGTGTTCGCGTGTGGTTTGCAGACCACGACAGGGCGTAGTGAGGAGGGGCTCGCGATCGGCGACAACTCGCGTGCTAGTTCAAATATTCTGCTGCTGCTGCTGTGTTCTGAGTGGTGGGGCATTTTTTTCTACTTCTTCATTTATTAACGCATACGAAGTGCTGACAACAACGATTCGCATCAACAACATCGCATCAACAACATTTCGGGTGTGTGTACCAAAATAAAAGCAACAAATATTCACGGGGGGCGCACGACCCAGCCTACTGCAGGTACTTTCCGCAGCACGGGTTATGCTGTTGTGATGGTGCGCGCGGAGAAAACTCCCCCCACTCGGGGTCTAGTATGCTGTCTGGGAAACCGTAGACATACCGGTAGCTTTTCGCTCACGCTATGGATTGTTGCTAATCTATCTTAGACTTATTTCTATCGATAGAGATGGATTTGTTGTGTCATATTAAGAAAATAAAATAATCACATCCCTGCGTTACCCTCCTCCTGTGGGATCCAGGCTGATGCGTCAAATATATATCGAGAGGTTTCTGCTGGCGCTGATGGCGCCACTGCTGTATCATCGTGGATGGAACGAAAATACACACGATCAATCGGGCATTTGAAAGAATCAAGACATCCATATCCATACACACCCCAACAATATTGTAGCGCTACAGGAGTATTAGCTATGAGAACGGTGAAAGCAATAAGGAGTATGAAAGCAGCAACAACATGCGAGGTCCGAAGCTAACACGAGTATAGTTGTAGGAAACATACAGACACAGAGAGAACACCCGTTCGAGACAAAACCAACCACAGTCGCAAGGATGTGGTGTAGTCTTCTCAGTGAGAGGAGGACAACCGGCTGGGTACTGGACTTTCTACACTCCCTCGCGGGGTCCCAGATCATGGCGTTTAGAAGAGTGTTGTGCTTCCAGCCACACTGAGACTGGCGTATTTTCTTTGGTTAGCCGGTTGGCGCGGTCGATGCCGATAATAAAGACACACGCACAATCAATCCTGGAGTGATTGGCTTACACGGCCCGGGGAAAGGATCTATGTCCCCACATTCTCGTGCAAGTACTAAGACATGATACCACATTTTTCACCAAGAATGTTTCGTCGCGTTCAGCGAGCTACAACAACAGCAACAGCAGCAGTACCATCATGCACACTAGTCAGACTATTCCCTGGTACCTGAACGTCATCAGTGTTGTTGCACATTGCCATGTTGACCTGTTCGCTCACACCGCACACAAGCCGGTCTCGAGTTGTAGCCGAATCCGGTTGCTACTTGTGAGAGCTATTGACTCTGCTGAGTCCGCACTACATGGGTTGTATGACGTATTCTTCAGGGGGTGTCGGGTCGTGCGGTGAAAAAGTGAGTTCCTGTTGGTGCTTTGTCGTCCATTCTGGGCTCCAGTCTTGTAGTCTATTTCACCTTTCGGTATGCGTTTGATGCACCAGCGTTTCCTCCTTCTGTGCGTGCCTTCAAGCTTCAAACGCTATTAGAAGGGTTCACCCATCTCTTCCCTCTTGTACTTCGCATATTTTTGTAAATTCTCGGTATGCGGTGACTTTTACCCTCCGGAGATATCCGAATTTATTCACAACCTATGTACGAGTCAGAGGTTCACGAGAAGCAGGCTCGAAAACATGGCGACAATCACAATATTCAGTGTGATTGGGGAAAGAGGCAGTGAAGCCCCACAGCCAACGTATTCGCAGAGCCACCTTTGCAAGCTGGGTATCTCTTGTAGATATAGAATGGACTTTATCCTGAAGAACAACTAAAGTTGTACTTAGTTTTTTTCTATCCCTAAAGGTACAATGCAAAAGCAAGCATCCGATGCCGGATCGGACACCCGGGACGTTTGTGTGGGGATATGCAGTGGGTGCGAACGGCGACTTGAAGAAGACCGAACGCCCTCCAACAAACGGTCCCGTCGTCACGTGTCTTTCCAACAGCCAGGGGACATGGGGACTCCTTTTCCATGGCTGCCGATGCTTGCCCTCGCGATCGGCCTCGTGAGCCATTCGTACTCCTTGTCAAGCCTTTTTCCCTACGTGGGGTACATGGTGCAGCACCTCGGGGTCACCGACGACAAGGATGAGGCTGGTGAGTGCTACACTCGCACTCATGACTGTGTGGCTTTCTGTTGGAGTGGCACATGGCACTCTCTTGGCCGAGGGATTCGTTCATGGGAGGGGCGAGATCTTGACAAGGTGTGTTGAGTCGAGACGCATTGTACCCCACGCATTACGTGACGCGTTCGGCCGTAACAAACTAGGTGTCTTCGCGTGCCATACTGCATGTGTAACGTTGCGCTCTCCCAATCAAACATATAGTGAGCACCGCGCTAGGCCAGCAACTCACGTACACATACCAAGTCAGCTCAACACCACCGGGAACACGACATCAAACTGAATCTCCACACGTAGATAACCGTCGACCCCTCCCCGTCACCCCCGCCCGAACGAACAAAACATACGAAACGAACACCAACCAACAGGATACTACGCCGGCTACCTGGCGTCCGCCTTCATGGTTGGTCGGTTCGCCACCTCGTACTTCTGGGGCCGTTTCGCAGACCGCTACGGGCGGCTGCCCGTGGTGTACATCGGGCTCAGCTCCATCGGCGTCCTGTCTTTGGCTTTCGGGCTGTCGACCGCCTTCTGGTGGGCCCTCACTTGCCGGTAAGGGTTAGGATTAGGGTTTGGGTTAGGATTGGACCTATAGATGAGGCCTTGAGTGTATGCTCTACGTTACGCAAGATACCGCACCTCCCTGAACAAGTTCTCAGGCCGAGTGTGTAGCTTGACAGCAGGAATGGTGTTCGCGTCGATTGGGGTGGCCCTGGTAAGATCTTGTCCAAGACCTTCGAAGCATCCAATCGTTTGGTATCGGCGACCCTCTTTGGTTGGGGAGAAAACTCGACCTTCTCGATGCGTTCTTTTGCAATCATACTCAAAGGCAGCGAAGAATGCATCGACTTGAATTGCTATTCACGCCGACCGCCTCCCAACCACTAGGTTTCTCCTGGGAGCGATGAACGGCCTCATAGCTATATCTAAGTGCATGATCTCCGAGATCTGCGGGAAGCAGCACGAGAAAGTTGGAATGGGCTACGTCACAGGTAAAAGTCTAAGCCACCGCCATGCTTGAGGAAGTATAACTAGGATTCAGGACATGTGGCTAGACGCCTCGCACCTCACTCTGGTGTTTTCTACGTTTCTACTGGCAGGACGCCAATCCTCGGTAGAGGTATGCTAGGGTTATGTCAAGGTCAGAGGGTTAGTTTTGCAGTATGTCGGCTCGGGGAAACAAATGTCATCATTCCTGTTACATACTTCGTAAACAAGGAGCACACACACAATCACCACTTCTGTGCATGAGTGAGGATGCTTTTCAGAGGTTGCCAAGAGGTTGCTGCAGTCTACAGTACCACCTACATCTTATATGGACTGCACGAACCTCGTAGCGCCGGACTTATTTTCCTTCTCCCTTCCGCGCACACAAGGTGTCTGAGACGTTTCGTCTGAGTTCGAAGACCTTGTTTCGTGTGACTGTCTTGGGTTTCGACGGAAATGTAAGCGTTGGCGCCTTGGTTCTCAAGCAATGCCCTCAAAAGAAACCAACCCTCGCTCTTTCTCACAAGGCTCGCGATTTTCGCGGAGTTTTGCAGTTGGGCGTAGGCCGAGTCGTCCTTCTTACCCAACACGTACGTGTGTCCAAGCTCCTTTCAATCGGATATTCTCTCTGCAAAACCAAGGCACACATGAGAAAAAGAGGCTTCACAGTGTCAGCACACGTCGCTGGTCCTGTGTTATTCCAAAGAAAGGCTAATCTATGTTATAGGTGGAGCATTGTTGGCCCTCCAGGGTCTCCTGCATATCCAGGCCGCAGTCGAACCGGATTGGATCACGTTGGAGTGCGCCCGTGTCAACAGCTGGAGCCAGGGAATCTACCTAGCAGGCTCGCCTCTTTCAGGCCAGCGATGCATGCACAAACTGGCGGAGGCGCCACCATTGTCCTCATCGGCAAGGCCTGCCGCCGATACAACGCTCACAGCCAGGGAGAGAATATCGTGTGCCAGGCGACGGTTTTTTCATCGCCTGGCGCGCGGCATTCTCTCCCTGGCTGTGAGCGTGGTATCGGCGGCAGGCATTGCCGATAGGTCGCGCCTCCGCCAGTGTGTGTATGGTTTGCTCGCCCGAAAATAGGCGAGCGTATCAGGTGGATCCCCTGGCTCCAGCTGTTGACACGGGCGCACTCCAACGTGATCCAATGCTCCACGTCATCACCAAGTTATACATTTTCACCTGCACAGATATTGTAACAGCTTTCTCTGTGAGTTCGATTGTAGAGTGCCAAGCGTTCAATGATCACTGCAGTAGCGAGCAAGCTGCAGTACTCCAAGCGTGGATGCAATTCCAACTTCTCCGATACACTACTCCATCATCCGGTCAGTCAGGCGTGATCATCACTCACAGCCGCGTTTACAGCTCGATAGCGCTCAGATCAGCACATCTGCTTTTCGTTCTCTGGCGTCGTGAAAGTCGTTGGTCCTGCATATCTGCCGTTGTTTCTTGGCGCTGTTCTCGAATCTTTCTTGATATACTTGCCTGTACACGCTCAAATATGTATCATATACGTGGCAGCTTCATGGATCGTTCAATCGAACCGTGGAATTGCTTTGAATCCCGTATACTCATCACTCGCAAAAGGCCGGGGGAGAACCATGGTAGTGTCGGCGCTTTTCGGGGCTCAACCACCAGTGCTTGAGGTGTATTTCTTGGTTCTACGGCGGTACGAACAACGCTCTGCGTGCGGGCAAGTCCATGACGGATCCCCTGATGACCCCAACCAGCTCGTGCATCAAACAGTGGGCCATCCAAATCTAAGATGTCACTCGTCACACTTGCCGGTCAAGGTTGCTGGTCCTTTGGCCTCGTCATCGGCCCGGCCTTCGGAGGTCTACTGGCCCAACCAGCAACGCACTACCCGAACGTCTTTTCGGAGTCGGGGCTATACGGAAGGTTCGTCCATTAGCATACATGTGTTTTAGGTAGCGTGTCGTTCGTTGCTGAAACGCTGTGCGACGAGGTTTCTTCATTCCACATGTATTAAAGTTGTGCAGCCTCACAAGTTTGCGAGAGAACCCCCCGGGACCCCTGGAGCGAACGAGATCGAGGGAATCCCTGCGGAAATACAACATCACTTGGTGCCAAATTCGAACTTTTCAAGCGGGTAACGATTGTACTTCCGTACGGGGAGATCAATATTGTTTGTTGTCAGTACATATTCCCGTGAGTAGTTGGACGTTCTCGGCGTACACAGAGTTATTAGCTCTTAGCGAGAGCTGTTTCTACTGAACGTTAGTCATACCATGCCATACCTACGTAGGTACCTGGTAGATGGCATTGACAACCTACATCGCTGTCGGCCCTCCACCCATCTAGGTACCCTTACCTGCTTCCGAACGTGGTCGGGGCGAGTATAGCCTTCAGCGGCTTGCCCATGGTGTTTTTTTTCCTCAAGGAGACCACAAACTTGGACGACGGCAGGAGTGTAACCCAAAGCAGGTGAGGACATTCGCGATGAAACCATGCCCGTTCAAGGCAGACACCAGACAGGCATGGAACCTGGTAGCAGCGATAGACGACTGTACCAATATGAATTCAATAGTGCAGTGAAATTGGCATTTCAGAAAACGCCGCACGTTTGCGTTAGCCGGCCTCCCGTCGCGTCAGTCCTTGGTTTGTTGTAGGATTGACCGCCTTCAGCTGCCGTGATGCGCGTGGTCCTGTCCCTCCCCTCTCCAGCACCTGATGCTGTTGCTGTGATGCGTGTTTGTCGGTGCCCCTGAACAATGTTCCCTAGCATCGTTCCTTCGTTTGGGTCATTGCGGGCATGAAAATTGAGGTCTGTGGAAAGCCCCGTTTGTGATGGCCTGGCGTACTTTTCAGTAGCGCCCCCATCTTCTCTCCCTGGCACCGCGCGTTAACCTTAGGGTCGGGTTCGATCCTGTCGCGACATCAGAACCAAGCACCCTCCTGGAAACCCAGGACTCGGGGATGGAAGAGGGGAGGGGCGGACAGCTTGAGTTGACTCCGCTGACGCAGTCGAATTCTCTGGATGACGTGGACGACGACGAGGACGACGACGAGCATCTCGCCGAACTTCTCGAGGAACGTTCTGAGGAATGCTCCTCGGCAAGGGCTATGGTTTCAAACGCCGCTGGTGGTGATGGTGGCGGGCACAGAGCCGTCGTGCCTGATTCGAAGGGTCGTGGAGCTAGTTCTGCCCGGGAGAAATCGACTGGCGGTGCAATCAATCACCCTAGCAACGACAGGGTGGTTGCGCTTGGAGACGAAAGCGAAACCGCCAGCAAGATTGATGCTGATCGCTACCGCGTTGGCAATAGTTTCGGGGACGGCGGAAGCAACCGCAACAGCAGCGGCGATCGGTTTTTGCAGCCTCCGAGGGAGGCACCCAGTGGAGGAGCATCGCTTTCATCTCCAGTTGGACGGATTGCGACACTGGGCTTTGCGGGCAGTACCAAGGGAAGTCCTAGTGGAAGACGAGACTACATCGGAGACGACTTGGGAAACAGGGTCACCGGATTCAGCACCGAGGACGGTGGTGACGCGAGTTGTGCCGCCGGAGAGAGCCAAATAGCTACGCGTAGAAGCGCGGTCTGGCGAGAGTGTCTCGTTCCGGTTAGGCTGCTCGAGGTGAAACGTGTCCGCGCCATTCTCTTCGTGTACGGCATCTACTCGGTGAGCGAGCAACCCCACCCATTTTGAGCACGTCGTTTGATATGTGTTGTTACTGGTCATTGGGCCATTCTTCTGGGCTTCCATAGTCAGCTTTCACCCCCTATGTCTGTGAAAGCTTGTTCGCTCACCTGCATGTACATCTCCTTGAAAGATGCTTGTGTATCGCTTTCGTAGATTGCGCTCAACGTGGGAACGGTATTGTTCTTCCAACCTTCACAGAGATGGTACCACGTACAAGATTCGTCATGCTTTTCTCGGTCGCCCCTGCAAATGTCGCTCGACGGTTACGCAAGTTCGAACGAGTGCACTCAACAAAAGAACTCTCTTGTCACCCCTTACTCGATGCCACGTCCGATTATGTGCTACACTGCAGGAAACGCAACCCCTCGGTCACACACATCTCCCAACGTGCGTGTTCACCGCGCTTCGCCCCGAACACGATATTATTCACGCACCCTCAAGAACAATCATTCGTTCATGCTCTACACATGAAAGCTTCTTCCAAGATCTTCCACTCCCGATGGAACCGAATGTCCTCTCAAGCGTCAACTATTGGATCAACCGATGTTGGTTGGCACTCAGAGTTGTGTTCGCGATGCTCTATCAGGCAGACGCGTTGTCGACCGAGGGGTTGGCCCTCGCCGTTAGCGACCGCGGGCCATGCCTCCCCCACCTTCGTGGTGCTGAATCCTGCACCGCAACAACAACAACAACACTGCAACGAACCTTCCCCCCCAAAAACGGCGGAAACCAACAATGAACAAGCTTCCACACGGTGTTTATATTTTCTTTTGCCAGTTTTCGCTTATTGGCTTCGGAGAGATTTTCCCGCTATGGGCCCTCAGCACGGTGGCCAGTGGGGGCCTGGATTGGACTACGAAACAGATCGGACAGGTTTGGTTGGAAACCACCGTAACATGTTTCTCTGTGCATTCCTCGGTGGCTCACAGTAAAAACACGTCCTTCCGCCGTCGTTCCTCTGCTCGGTTTCCCGTCTCTGCCACGCGTGTTGCGTGCTGGCGCTTCTTGCTTCGGCGTGCATGCTGCCGCCTTCTATTGTTGTTGTTTCTGTGTCTTGGCAGCTTATTGACATGGGGTTTGAAGCTGTGTACCCCTTGTGGGCAATCAGCAGCGTCGGCAGCGGGGGGCTGGATTGTTCGACCACAGACGTTGGCCAGGTCCGCGACACAGCGGTGTTAATTCCGCGTATTTACGACCACCACTGCGAAGTAGGGCGGAATGCCGAAGGCTTCCATGCCGTAGAATGTATATGTGATCGAGTGTAGGACAGGCCGACGGCACAGGAAACTGTTGGTGTTATACGGTAGTACAAAAGGGTCACGACGGTGGCATAGCATTGGACCGTCAGGTTATTCCGGCAAGAGTGGACTTTTGACAATAGAAACGTCGTTTGTGGGTATACTCGAAATTCCGTCGCTCTTGTCAAGTCTGAGACCTGTCTGTTCTCTTGTGTCTCTATAAACATACGGTATTGTTTTCACGAGAAATAAAAAGTGGTGCCCAATCGACCGACGACCTTACCACTCGACCTACCACTTACATTATTCCTATCAGCTGGGGCAGGACTAGGGAATAGGACTAGGACAAAGACCTAAGACTTTCTTCGGAACTTGATTTGATCAATCGAACAACTGATCCACTATCGTTTAGTCACCCTGGGTGGCAGCGATCTCCAAGACTTGCGCACGTTCTGGCTGCCCCTCGTCTACTCTCCCTCTGATAGGGCAAGGACTATCGGTGCTAACTCCGCCTCCATTTATGCGTGTGTGCCCGATGTCGTCTCCGGACAACACAATGCAGCCGACTTACAACCGTGCCCCCTCGCACCTCCTCGCTGCCTCCCCATTTCTTTTGTTTTCATACAAACAACTCATAGGTCCTTTCGTTGGTTGGAGTGGGGATGCTGGCCTTCCAGCTTGTGGTGTACCCCTGGCTGTCGAAACGAATAGGGGTGACGAAGTCGCAGCGCTGGGCGTGCTTCCTTGCGATCTTAGTGTATGCGTTCTTTCCTTTCCTCTCGCGGTTGCGTGGCTCAGGGGTGCTGCTGGTCGTCGGCTCAATCGTCCTCAACTTCTTTTCCAACGTCACCGCCACTGCAGTGAGTTAGATCGAAACCATCAGCTTTGGTTTGTGGGCATGCATGATGACGGTGGCAAAAGGCGGAAGGTGTGCGGTAGAAAAGTTTTAATGCGGAAACCACGGAAGCAACCAAATCAGGGCTTGGTCAACATGCGTAGGAAATTTACATGTCTGTGGTCCCTATCTTTTGCGATATGTAACATCGTAGGGCCTTCTACGGTAGACACCAGCAACCAAGTACGCAATCGTCGCAATGTTGTCGTATCGCCAGGTTTTTATCAACGTCGCTCTGGCGACCAACAACGCGGTTGAACCCTCCCGGCGGGCGACCCTAAACGGGCTGTCCATGATGCTCGGATCCCTGGCGAAGGCCGCGGGCCCGGCTTTTTTCTCGGCCATCTTCGCATGGTCAATCGATGATGACGGCCGTCGGCCTTTTCCTCTAGACTACCACCTGGTGTTCTACCTCCTGGCTCTGAGGTGAGGAGGAAATGTATGTACGTACGTGGTCCTCCCTTTCTTTGAGGTTGTTTGACCTTCTTGAAAGGGGAAGGGGAGGGGGAGGAGGAGGAGAAGATGCCGTTGCTTTGCCAGTGTTGCTGCTGCAGGTGCTTCTCATGCTGTGATCTCTACCTGCTACGGCAGTTGTTGTTCCTCATGGCCTGCGAAACCGGGTGCAATCCTACGCCTGGTTGGCTGTGCACTCGTGGTTGTTTGATTCCACCAGAACATTGTTCTCTTATGCCGCTTTACATTCCGGAGTGTTGACATATTTCCGTCCATGCAGGACGTCTGTTTGTATGGCGGGCGTTTCCTCCTTGGGACGCGTGGCTCATGTGTCACCTTCCCTTCTGGGGTGGAGTTGCCTGCTCCGTAATTGGCCTTCCCTTGGCTCGACGAAAGAGGGAACCGTTTGTATCGAAATTGCCGGATAGTTGCTGGATTTCACCGCAACTTGCTGTCTCTCGCTCCCACTGACCTTAGTTTTTCGCTCACGGGTGTTTTCCCCACCCTCAGCATGACTGCCGTGTGCTGGGCGAGCTGGGACGTTATCGTCGATGATCTTCCCCCGGCGACAGGCTCCAAGGCTGCTGTTGCTGCTGCTGCTGCTGCTGCTGCTGCTGCTGCTGCTGCTACCGATGGGCGTGCTGAAGATGACCGCCCGACTTCATGATCATGTGCTGTTGCTTTTGAGACCGTTGAGGAACGCACTTCTAGAAGATGGTCATCACCGAACGAATTCTGCGGCTCGAGTCCTTCTACAGCTCAGGTCTCACGAGAGTTTTGACCAAAGAGATGTGTAGTAGAGTAAATTGCGAGTAAACCTAGAAAGATCAGTGGGCATGTGCAGCTCAGAGGAGGCACCGTAACTCTAGAGGCTGTGGCCCATGTAGGCTTTCGTTGCTTCCACAAAGTAGTCATCAAGCTCCTTACACTTCCAGACATTCCACGGTTTACTTCATTTTTCTGTTTTTTGTGTGGAGCCCTTGTTTTCGTAAGGAGGACGTCGAACAACTCTCTTGCCCGGCTGTACTGTAGGGGTGGATATTATGTACAGTTCGTTGGATGTTTTGTCCTTTTACAAAGGTTTTTGGGATTTTGTTGGGTGTATGTGTTGCAGTTCTACTTCGGAAAATCTTAATCTTGTATGCCTTGTTGGCTGAGGAGGTTTCAACATTTTGAAAACATAATTTTTGACGATGTGTCCCGAATTCATTCGCGGTTTGGTTTTAGAGGGGTATGTATCCAGGGCTGGGTCCGAATGATTCAGTTCCACGGAACATCATGGCGAGTTTCGACAACGATATGCGGTTTGGAACCCGCCCGTATTTCTTCGTTATGCTCCGTCGTTGAGGCGTGAATTTGATGCAAACCGGATGCTACCGCGGATCCATTCCGTGGTTCCATAGCGGGCAACACACGAAGGCGAGCAAGGAGCCTCAAGACGCAGGAGTCCTTGGCGCGTGAGAAGCAGTCCGCAGCATTTTCAACAGCAAGGCGAGACTGGTCGAGAAGAACACACAAGTACCTGTACCCCGCAACAACAAACCTCACGGGAATTACTTGCCTAAGCGATGCATATATATCGAGCTGGGAAGGTTTCGGGCACAACCCGTCTTGAGCTTTACGCGACGAAGGCGGGCATGAGTTGACGTATTCTGCGATGAAGGACTTCCCGGCGTGCAGCAGAACCGACCGGGGAACGACTCGGAACCAAGCTAGCGAGCGGTCTCACGCCGCGACGAAATGCATGTTTTGGCTTGGCGTGAGAGCGAGATGAGTGCCACCGCATGACAGGGCCGCTGTTTGTCTGCTGTGTGTACGAACAGACACCATATAGAAGTGACAGCCCCCAAAACGTGTAGACCCCACGGCAGCGACCATTTTCATGACCAAACTTATGTTCATGCAGCCCGTTAGGTCGGAGCTAAAACGCCTTAAAATATACTTCACACCGACACACCCACCCGTCCAGGATTCTAACCCCTTAGCGTAACAACAGTCAATCGTCACCAGGGACGGCTATAAGGCTTGTCCTGTCTACCGGGAATGTATACCAACCACGGCATGTCCAACTCCCGTAGGCCTTGGTTTGAGCGCTTCTAAACCGATCTTCCTGTCCGCCATAGGTAGTTGATCACTAAAAGTCGAAACGACTCGCTGCCGCCGAGCGACCGGTTGGGCAGCAATTGCAGCACGATGGAAGCAAAACAAAAAACATAAACTTCCGTCGCCCATCCCGACCGCTGACCACCCAAAGCCTCCGCGTGCTTACATCGATGAGATTATGAGGAAAACACAAGTAAATGCGCAAAAGGAAGCACTTCTGATCCTGTGCAGAACTACCATCCACCCGGCATTGCGTTTTCTCGAAACTCTTGACCTTTCGATCTGACAACGTCCACATACATACATCTCCACGAAGCAACATTTATTTATATATAACACTCCCCGTCAATCATCATGCTTGGCCTTCGCCGATTTGTGAGGAGGAACTCGTGAACCGCAACCCAAGCCATCGCAGTAACCTGTCCAAACGCCCTCCGAACCAAGAGTTTGACGAAATCGATTACCTTACCCGCCCTCACCAACTCAGGCATGACGTCAGGTGAATATACACAAAAAAACCGTTTCGTCTAGACTAGACTAGTCCCCTACACTCGGCAATATGCGTTACAGTTTCGTACTAGAGTTCGACGTCCAATCGGCTTGCGATCGCGCCTGCCTGCGAGATTGCCGCGGGTTTTGCTGCTGTAACCACGGCTGCGCTGCTATCGGCGGGGGGACCGGGGAGGGATTGATGCCGAAGCCGCCCCCCCTCGGCCCGAACGTCGGGAATTGCGCCTGCTTAACGGGGAGGCCGTGTGTGTACCGTCCCCATGGTGGCGCCCATATTTTTTTAGTTGTCCTCACTTCATATCAGCGTTCACAGCATTTGTGCCGTTTACTCCAACCCGTGCTCACACATAAGGGCCCCTCCCGTACGCAATGTCGCTGGCGAAGCAACCTATGATCCTTTGGGGACCTCATGTATCGCCGTCATGAAACAAACGCCATGCATACATCGTATCACCAGTACGCGTGGAATATCGGAAGAGATGTATGACGACCAATAATATCATTTATGTAGATACACGCAGCCTTGGTCACGGCGATTATACATACAGTGGGGGCCCCGGCTTAGCGACCCCCTGTTTAGCGACATGCCCTGTTTAGCGACGCCCAAATATCGTGACACCGCTGCACCCCGGTTTAGCGACCATGAGGTCGCTAAGCCGGTCGAAGCCTCAAAAGCCACTTATTGGACTGTTTTCATCAGGCACTGGCGACCATCGTTTCAATTTTTGCGGAGACCCCGCGTTCCTCCACACCCAAAGACACAACATCGCGGGACATGTATACACACGCAACATGCCGTGTGCCGATGGAAGAGTTGTGCAAACAGCCGGATGTTGAACTGCGGGCACCCCAGGGGCATGTGTGCCATGGTGGCTGCGGTGGACGCCTGCACCGAATGTGTGCGGAGGTGGAGCATCGATCGATGCACCGCACCTGCCACGAGCGTGTATCCAGGAACATGCAGGCTTCCCCACCCATCTCGAACCAACCCAAATGCAAAGAGAGATAAAAGATAGATGGAGAGGTGGCGGTGTGGGGGTGGGGAAGTGATGGCACCGCCGCCCTACTCGGAGCTTTCGCCGCATTTTGGATCGCCAGAAGAGTGCGCGGAGTCGTGTGGGTTAAGCGAGGCAGCGTACGTTCAATGTTCAAGGCAAAGATTTTGTTCATCGAAGCACACTTCGCGAAACCAGCGCGACTGACGGACATATATATGAGAAGTAGTTTAACATGATCGGTACACGGGACAGCAGCAGAATGAAGTCACAAGAAGCGCGAGGTTCTTTACCGCTTGGGCGTGGACGAACTTTCTCCGTGCCATAGTGCTATTTTTTGTTTTTGGGGGACGTTGCCAAGATTATTTCCCCTTTCCCACCTTTCTTGTCCCTCCCCTCGGTGTTTGCCATCGGGATTGGGTTTTCGCCGCTCGGCGACGACGTTGTAGAACAAGCCCCCCCCTCGGTGTTTGCCATCGGGATTGGGTTTTCGTCGCTTGGCAACGACGTTGTAAAACAAGCCAATTCACTTCGTGAACTCGGCAACCAGGTTACCGTGTTCTGTTTTGTTACCTCTGTTTTTTTTTTAAGCGGTAACCATAATGGTGGTCGAGTAGATCATGTTGTGCGGGGTGGAGAACCCTCGCTCCGCGC
>CACKRE030004919.1:103884-118217 GCA_902602495.3 Ectocarpus sp. CCAP 1310/34 | reverse complement strand
CGATGGCCTTCGTTTTTCGTATCTCCAAGCTGGTGGGATGATGAGTGATTCTTTAACTGAAACCTTGGCGGACTTCAGCTTTAAAGTCTTCTACTACGGAGACGAGCTTCCGGATTTCTTTTGGAACCTCCACACCAGTGCCAACCTTTCAGCGCTGGGAGAGAAAAAACGGCCGATTGCAGTTGGAGGGGTTTTGCGTCGCATCATCAGCGGCAGCTTCTGCCGCCAGTACAAGGGAGGAATTGCGAACATCTTCGAAGCAGCAAATCAGTTCGGAGGTGGTGTTCCAGGAGGAGTTGAGATAGTGGCTTCCACAGCAGCCCTCAGCCACCAGCAAGGCAGCACCATTCTCTCCTTTGATGGGAAAAACGCTTACAACAGCATGCGCAGATCTTCCATCTTGCCAGCAGTGGCCACTCATACGCCACACTTGGTGAAGTACTTCGGGAACATCTACGCTCGAACCAAGGCGAAACTTCTGTTCAAAATGGAAGATGGTTCGATCGAGGTTGTTCTTTCACAGCGCGGAGTTCAACAAGGCTGCAATTTGGGAGGGTTTGGCTTCTGTGTAGGACTTCTTGATATCATGAAAGAGTTCAACAACAAGCCACCAGTGCCAGGAGTGAAACTCATCGGATACGTCGACGACCTCCAAGCACATCTTCCACCAGGTTTGGCTAGGAACATGCAGGCCATATCCACTGTAACGAATTGGATTCAGGAACGTCTCTCCCAAAAAGGCATTGAGCTCAGTCTCCCGAAATCCAAAGTGCTTTTCCCGGAAGGTCTTTGCATGTCCTCTTTGACAAACGACGAACAGCAACAATTGACGAAAATTGGTCTGTCAGTTGCTGAAGGTGGCATGCCAGTTGTCGGGATCCCAGTAGGAACAGAGGAGTTCCAGAGGAATTTCGTTTCCAAAATCGCCCGTGGTGACCCGGCGGAATTGATACTCCGCCTAGCAACGCTTGACGACCCTCAAGCCAGCTATCAACTGCTGCGTTTATCTGGTGTGCCACGTTTGTTCCATCTGCTGAGGACGATTGCACCGTCTATCACCAACTCTGCCGCAAAAATACATGACAACATGATGATGTGGGCAATGAGTAAGATCGTCCTTGGCAAGATGGCCGACAGCATGAGAATACCAACGGTCAAAGAGGTACGCGCAGACCCGACGAAGAGCGAGGAGGTAGATTTCTTCAAAGGGACAGCTCGGGCGCAGGTGCACCTACCCATGCGAGAAGGAGGACTAGGAATCACGAGCAATGTTCTCATTCGAGAATCGGCTTTTGTGGCAGGGCAAGCGCTGGTGTTCTCCAAGTCAGTGCAAGCATCGACAGGATACACAGTTGAGCAATGTCTACCCCGGCTTGCCCAGCTACCGACAGGGTTGGCTCTGATTGACTCGCTGAAGAAGCTAGAGGAAATAATCACCAAAGACAAGCTTGAAAAAGCTGTTGGGCAGTCATGGGCTAAACTTGCCACAAGTGATGAGTTAACCCCCGCCCTCAAAGGAGTTTACTTGTTGGAAGCAGGGAAGGCGGGAAAACCCCGTGAAGATGGAAACCCTGACGTAGAACATCAACCACCGTCTACCTTCAGCCGAAATGAATTTGGTCAACACTACCAAGTCTTTGGAGCCCAAGCTCTCCTTTCGAAACCTCTTCATGCAGCAGTGCGCCACATGGTGGAGACAGACTTGCAGAAAGTAGTAGGCGAGGAAACGCCAAAGAAGAGGGCGTTGATCCGCTTGGAGGAAGCGAAAGGCAAGGGAGTTTTGTCGTGGTTGACAACGCAAGGGTTGTCAGCAGATGAAAGAATGCTGCCTGATCTATATCGAGAGTCAATCGGTCGTGTACTGGGGAGTCACGATCGAGCAGACTGCAACACAGGCAAACTTTGTGGTGCAGGTGCATTGTTACCATGCAAGGACCGCTTGAGCCGAGCCCACTCCCTCGTCTGCACCAAGACCGGCGCCTCAACCTTCCTCCATAACAGGATGGTTCGAGTGGTCCTCAAGACACTGCGCGAGTGCCATATGCCCATCGCCGTTGAGGATTCTTCCCCTTTTACCACAGGCACTGGTAGGGGAAAGGGGCTATACAAGATGGATTTGGTAATCCCCCCAGGATTACACGCAGGAGAGAAGGAAGAGGACCTCTGCACCAAGTCCATTCTGATCGACGTAACAATCGTCAACCCATCAGCAGGTCGAAGCATCGACAAGTCGATCCTTAAGCCAGGATCAGCCCTCGAAGATCGAGCTGCAAGTAAGGCAAATCACTATGCGGGAACTTTCAACCCGTCTAGATCTACCCTCCTTACTGCTGCTTTTTCGACGTATGGTGGTCTTGGCAAAGGCACCAATCGACTCATCGTTGCTATCGCCAACCACTTGGCGCACGAAGCTTTTTGCCGGGGAAATTTTGACGACGAGAGGGCCTTAGTTCGCCTGAAAGCTTTTCATACTAACAGGATTCGGAGACGGTTTACCTTCGAGCTAGCTCGTTTTCTGTCGATGCGAACTCGCGATGTGTTCAAACGTCATGGGCTACTGATCGACCAACTTCCACCAGGGCCAATCGGTTGGGATCTCTGCGACAACGATAGTAGTGAGGGTAATTCTTTTGGGAGTGACGAAGACGAAGGAAAGGGAAAGGGAAGAAAGTAGGACGAAGACGACGATGGAACAGGAAAACATGGAGGAGTGGAAAACAAGGAGGAAACTGGTGAAAGTATTCCTAAACGAACTCGAGTACTAGGTAATAGCCTTGGTAGACGGGTGCAGTTTTCTTCTGTTGCTGCTGTTCCTGTTTTTGATCCAAAGGATAGCTTAGCCTCCCCCATACTCCCCCCTCACGGGGTCCCAGTTCATGGTAGGTAGAAGTGTTTTGTGCTTTCAACCGCACTAAGACTGACGTCTTTTCATTGGTCAACCGGTTAGCGCGGTCGATGCTAATAATAAAAGCACACACACAATCAATCCTGGAATGATTGGCTTCCACCGCCCGGGGAAATGATCAATGTCCGCACATGCTCGCGGAATTACTAAAACATGATGCCACATTTTTCACCGAGAAAATTTCGTCGCGTTCAACGAGCTACAACAACAGCAACAGCAGCAGTACCATCATGTACACTAGGCAGACTTTTCCCTGGTACCTGAACGTCATCAGTGTTGCACGTTGCTGTGTTAGCCTGTTCGCTCACACCGCACACAAGCCGGTCTCAAGTTGTAGCCGAATCCGGATGCTCATTATGAGAGCTATTGACCCTGCTGAGTCCACACCATGTACGTGGGTTGTAGACTATGACGTGTCCTTCAGGGAGTGTCGGGTCGTGCGGTGAAAAAGTGAGTTCGTGCTTTGTCTTCTTTGTGGGCGCCAGTCTTGTAGTCTACTTTACCTTTCGGTATGCGTTTGATGCACCAGCCTTTCCTCCTTCTGTGCGTGCCTCAAGCATCACACCCATATCTGCTCTCCTGTACTTCGAGTCTTTTTGTATGTTATCGGTATGCGGTGACTTTTCCCCTCCGGAGATATCCGAACTAACTCACAACCTACGTGCGAGTCAGAGGTTCACGAAAGCAGCTCGAAACATAGCGACAATCACAATACTCAGTGTGATTGGAGAAAGAGGCAGTGAAGCCCCACAGCCAAGGTATTCGCAGAGCAACTTTTACAAGCTGGTTATCTCTTGTAGATATAGAATGGAATGCATCCTGAAGAACAACTAATGTACTTAGTTTTTTTTCTACCCCTAAAGGTACAATGCAAAAGCAAGCATCCGATGCCGGATTCGATACCCGGGACGTATGTGTGGGGATATGCAGTGGGTGCGAACGGCGACTTGAAGCAGACCGAACGCCCTCTCAACAAACGGTCCCGTCGTCGCGTGTCTTTCCAACAGCCAGGGGCATGGAGACTCCTTTTCCATGGCTGCCGATGCTCGCCCTAGCGATCGGCCTCGTGAGCCATTCGTACTCCTTCTCAAGCCTTTTCCCCTACGTGGGGTACATGGTGCAGCACCTCGGGGTCACCGACGACAGGGATGAGGCTGGTGAGTGCTGCACTCCCTCTCAAGACTGTGCGGCTTTCTATTGGAAAGGTAAATGCCAACCCTTTGGCATCTGATTCATTCATGGGAGAGGGGCGAGATCCTGACAAGGTGTGTTGAATCGAGACGCATTGTACCCCACGCATTACGTGACGCTTTCGGCCGTAATAAACTAGGTGCCTTCGCGTGCCATACTGCGTGTGTAACGTTGCGCTTACCCAATCAAACATGTAGTGAGCACCCCGCTAGGCCAGCAGCTCACGTACACGTACCACGTCAGCTCAATACCACCGTGAACACATCGTCCAACTGAATATCCACACGCAGATAACCGTCGAGCACCCCCCGCGCCCCCCGCCCGAACGAACAAAACACACGAAACGAACACCAACCAACAGGATACTACGCCGGCTGCCTGGCGTCCGCCTTCATGGTAGGTCGATTCGCCACCTCGTACTTCTGGGGCCGCTTCGCAGACCGCTACGGGCGGCTGCCCGTGGTGTACATCGGACTCAGCTCCATCGGCGTCCTGTCTTTGGCTTTCGGGCTGTCGACCGCCTTCTGGTGGGCCCTCACTTGCCGGTGAGGGTTAGGATTAGGGTTTGGGTTAGGATTGGACCTATAGATAAGGCCTTGAGTTGCATGCTCTCGTACGTTACGCAAAGTACCGCACCTCCCTGAACAAGTTCTCAGGCCGAGTGGGTAGCTTGACAACAGGAATGGTGTGCACGTCGATTGGAGTGGCCCTGGTAAGATCTTGTCTAAGACCTTCGAAGCATCCACTCGGTTGGTATCGGCGACTCTCTGCTGTTAGTGGAGATAAATCGACCTTCTCCATTTTCGCATGAGGAGGGTTGTAGCCTACTTTTGCAATCATACTCAAAGGCAGCGAAGAATGCATCGACTTGAACTGCTATTCACGCCGACCGCCTCCCAACCACGAGGTTTCTCCTGGGAGCGATGAACGCCCTCATGGGTATATCGAAGTGCATGATCTCCGAGATCTGCGGGAAGCAGCACGAGACAGTTGGCATGGGCTACGTCACAGGTAAAAAACTGCGCTTGGGTAAGTATACTTGGGATTCAGGACATGTGGCTAGACGCCTCGCACCTCATTCTGGTGTTTTCTACGTTTCTACTGGCAGGACGCGATCCCCGGTAGGGTTATGCTAGGGTTATGCCAGGGTCGGGGTAGGGATAGTTTTGCAGTATGTCAACTCGGGGCAACATACGTCATCATTCCTGTTCCACACTTCGTACGCGAGGAGCACACACACAATCACCATTTATATGCATGAGTGAGGATGCTTTTCAGAGGTTGCGAAGAGGTTGCTGCAGTCTACAGTACCACCTACATCTTATGTGAACTGCACGAGCCTCGTAGCGCCGGAGTTATTTTCCTTCTCCTTTCCACGCACACAAGATGTCTGAGGCGTTTCGCCTGAGTTCGAAGACCTTGTTTCGTGTGACTGTCTTGTGTTTCGACGGAAATGTAAGCGTTGGCACCTTGGTTCTCAAGCAATGCCCTCAAAGGAAACCAATCCTCGCTCTTTCTATCTCACAAGGCTCGCGATATTTGCGGAGTTTTGCAGTTGGGCGTAGGCCGAGTCGTCCTTCTTCCCCAACACGTACGTGTGTCCAAGCTCCTTTCAATCGGATATCCTCTCTGCAAAACCAAGGCACACATGAGAAAAAGAGGCTCCACAGTGCCAGCACAAGTCGCTGGTCCTGCGTTATTCCAAAGAAGGGCTAATCTACGTTATAGGTGGAGCATTGTTGGCTCTCCAGGATCTCCTGCACACCCAGGCCGCAGTCGAACCGGATTGGATCACGTTGGAGTGCGCCCGTGTCAACAGCTGGAGCCAGGGAATCCACCTGTTACGCTCGCCCCTTTGAGGCCAGCGATGCATGCACACACTGGCGGAGGAGCAACCAGAGGTCCTCATCGGCAAAGCCTGCCCTGCCGATGAGGACCTTAGCGATGATAAACCGTCGCCTGACGCGCGGCATTCTCTCCCTGACTGTGAGCGTTGTATCGGCGGCAGGCCTTGCCGATGAGGACCTCTGGTTGCTCCTCCGCCAGTGTGTGCATGCATCGCTGGCCTCAAAGAGGCGGGCGTAGCAGGTGGAATCCCTGGCTCCAGCTGTTGACACGGGCGCACTCCAACGTGATCCAATAATCTACGTTATCACCGGGTGATACACCCTCACCTGCATAGATACTAAAACAGCTATTCTCTGCGAGTTCGACTGCAGACTGCCAAGCGTTCCATGATTACAGCATAAGCGAGCAAGCTGCAGTGCTCCAAGCGCGCATGCAATTCCAACTCCTCCGATACAGCTAGTACTCCATCATCCGTTCAGTAATGCGTGGTCATCACTCACGGTCGCGAACACGGCTCCATAGCGCTCAGATCAGCACATCTGCTTTCCTTTCTCTGGCGTTGTGAAAGTCGTTGGTCCTGCATATCTGCAGTCGTTTCTGGGCGCTATTGTTGAATCTTTCTTGATATACTTGCCTGTACACGCTCTGTTCGTGATAATTGCTGCTCTGTGTGTCGACAGAGTAACGTAGAAAAAATTGATTGGACAGCTTGAATTGTGCAGCTGTCGGCGTTGCAGATCGCTGAGTGCCCACATATTATCAGAACATCGAGGAACGTTCTGTAGGAATGTTCCTCGTGGATGGTGCATGGCCGCGAGTGTGTTCTCTGTGGATAGTGCATCAGCCAGAAGATTCATGGTACGTTGTGAAGTACGCTAGCCCCTGTTGAGTCTTTGTGTTCCGATATTATTGTGTTCGGCTTTTTTGCGTTGGTCGAGCGACATGGGTGGTGGCTGCGGTGCTACGGTGCTGTGGTGCTAGCCCCACCCTTGCTCACTCCACCTTTTTGACCTGTTCTTCCGAACCAAGGTTTCATCAATGCAACATCTTTTCCCCAGAAGCCACGAGCTTACTAAAACGCTTTAGAAGCGAATCAGTCGTCTGCTGCTTGACCCCTCGGACCATACGACAAGACTGAACGGAGGAAGATTGATCACCTTGCTTCGTGATGAGGGGGCCTCCTGGGGATCCTGTGGATGACCCACCTCTGGGTGATTCGCAGGATGTTATTGGTGGTGAGAGATTGGAGTCGATTGAGACACAGTTGTTCCAGCTCACGAGTATAATGAAGTCACTTGTTGGGCAACTAGGTGATCAGGTGGAGTCCTCTGTTCCAGTAGCTGCTGCGCCCGGAGGCGGCGGAACAGAGTACGCTGGTGCGCATCAATCGGATGTCACTGGCAGGACTGCGGGAGGCACGGGCAGCAGTGCCCTAGTTCTTGGCATGTCCAGCATGTGGGTTGGGAGTAGTGGTCTTGTAGACTCAGGCTTGAACCTTTGTGTGAATTTTGTAAGGCGTTCCTCTGCTGGTGGTACTGCCAGCGGCGGAACCGACGCCGGTTGGCATCCTTCAGATGATGCTACTGGCAGAAATGCCGGAGGTACGGGCAGCGATGCCCCAGTCCTTGGCATGTCTGGTGAGCATCAGTCGGGTGCCACCGGCGGGCGTGCGGGAGGTACGGGCGGTAATGCCCCAGCCCTTGGCACGTCCAGCGTGCGGATTGGAAGGAGTCTTATTAGATTCAGGCTTGAACCCCCATGCAACTGATGTGAATCGTTCCTCTGTAGGTGCTGCAAACTTTGGTTCGATTGGAATTGGAAGTGGGACTTTGGGTAGTTAGCCTTTCATTCCTGGAATGGTAAGTGGGGCTTTAGATAGCCAGTCTTCCAATCCGCCGCCATCTCTCCATCGGGTGAGTGGTGGGGACGTGTCGCCAGTGGAAACACATACCAGAATATTCCTGGGGCTGGCATTTCTGACACAGGAGAGAAGTTGGGTAGGAGTCCTTTAAAAGTTCCCATAGCTCCTGTTGTTTTTGAGGGGACTGATGTTGTCTCGTATCCGTTGTGGTCAAAACATTTTCGGCTGGGTGCCCTCCACAATAGTCTATTTGAAGCGTTGTGTGTGTCTACGCATGAGATTCCGATTGCAAGCTTTGAATTCGACTTGACCCCCTCGGTACAGCAAGGATTCAGTGTGGATGTGCTGCGCCAGGCAGAAAAGCGAACGGTGTGAAGTCTGACATGGTGCTATTTTCTCAAACCAAATTGAACAACTCGCATGATCTCACGTGTCTGGTAGCGTATTACGAAGTCATTCTGCTGGGGTGCTTGTCGAATGACGATGCCGTTCGCAAATACTCTTATTCTTGTGAGGAAGGACAGATGTGTCGAAGAACGGCGTAGCGGACACGGTTACTGCTTTCCACATGACAGACTTCCTTTCTAGCATTTGGATGTGAAGTCTTGCTATTAGAACGTATGAGGTATTGATGGTATGACTTGTGAAGTAGCACTGGAGTAAGTGTTTGTGATTGTTGACAGCGAGTGTTCAGTACCGTTGGAGCAGGTTTATTCAACCTCTTTTCTCCCAGCGCTGTGTTTGATGGCAAGTTTTGAAATAGCCTCGGTGGTCTTGATGGTGTGATAGCTACTTTCGACGGAACAGCTATTTTTTCAGAACTTCGATGGCATGGTTTTTGCTACTGTGTATCGTCTGGGTGATGACTGGGTGATGAATCTGTTGGTTCGGTGTTAGCTGCCTTCACCCCTCTAGACCCCAAAGCAACGAAGATGGATGTAAACGAGTTGAACGTTTATGCTCATTCACATGAGGGATTGCTTCGAACAACTGCGAAGCGACTGGGTATTAAGTTGACTGGTGAAATCCATGCGTGCACGGGATGTTCGATGCGAAGGCATTCAAGGGATTGCTCATAAAAACGAAACGCAGATAAGACAAAAAGTTGGGCAGAATTTTTGTAGACCTGGGAGAACGGAAGGGCGTTGCGTCCGTAGGGGGTAAACATTACCCCATCATAGTGAAGGATATTTTCACTAGACGTACATGGCTGTATTTCCTGACAAATAAATCAGACACTGGAGGTGCTTTCAGAAGTTTCCTTGCTAGTGTGCGTGCTGATAACAACCTACCATCATTGGGTGAGATTGTTAGATCTGACAATGGGGGGGAATTTTTCGGAGGGGAATTTTCGTCAGTGTGCAACGAGCTCTTGATTAAGCAAAGGTTCACCCCGGCTTGCAGTCCCCAACACAACGGTGTTGCAGAGCGTGGTTTGGGATTAATTGAGGCAGCTGCAATGGCGGCTCGTATTCAGGCAAAGGTCTTATTTGGGCATGTGTAGCTACCTACGACTGACAGAGGCCATGCACTGGGCTTGCGAAGCACTGAACCACACAGCTTGTTCCGCTAACCCAGACAGCAAGTCTTCGTATGAGATGTGGTATGGTAAAGCTAGTCATGCTTGACCGCAACCGTTTTTGAAACCGGCGTGCTGCAGGTGGCAGCGACCGTCGAAGCTGCTACCGAAGGGTGAGGCTTACTTTTGTGTCGGTCCTTCGAGAGACCACCCGCGTGACTGTCATAGAGCACTTACGTGGGATGGAACTATCCAGGAAACGCGGAATGTGACATGGGAAGCGCTTCCGTCACAACTCCCTCCACCGCAACCGTCTCTCTTGCCGATAGAGGTCGCAGAGGAGGGAGGGGAGGACCGTGACGACGATATAGAAGCTGAGGTATGGCCTCTTTTAGGGAGAGGAGTTCCCCACATTCCTTTGTGACGTAATGTAGCGGTCTCTGGTGGAGCAATCGATTATGTTCGCAATGTTTATGCAGGCAGAGTAGGTCGATCCCCTTCTGTGCCATCTTCGCCCGCGATTGATTCCCCTAGTAGCGCAGCTCCCCATGTCTTCTCCAGCAGACGAGTTCACCGATGAGAGAGGGCAGGGAGGGCCGGAGACAGGGGAGGCTTATTCGGCAGGTCCGGGAGGGCAGGAGGTAAAGTCGGAGGGTCAGGAACGGTTGAATGAAGAGTTAGTGAAGCCGGGAGGGCAGGAGGTAGAGTCGGAGGGTCAGGAAGGGTTGAATGAAGAGTTGGTGGAGCCGGGAGGGCAGGAGGTAGAATCGGAGACACTTCCCCCTGTAGCGCACGTACCATCCAATCGTCGTGCGCAGCATGAGCTTGCTAGTTACAACACTGCTGCGAATCAGGATGAAGTTAGAAGTGGCAGAACCCGTGCGCAAACTTGGGCCGTAAACCAGCAGAGCGTATCCGGCCTCATGGACACTGTAGGACCCATATCCGCATCCGAAATTGTACAAGCATTCTTAGTGGACCGGAGAGCGTCTGATACTATGGAACTGCCGAGAGAGCTCATTCAGGATGTAGAGACAGAGTCTGGTGGCTACCGAGAAGCCCGCCAGTCAAAGCATGCCGCGATTTGGGACAAAACCATGTCTGCAGAGTTTGAAGGCTTGATAGCAGTAAAGGCCCCGATAGACTTTAACGTGATAGATGCTAGATGGGTCTATAAATCGAGAGCAGGCAAAACAGGCAAGATAGTGAAGGCCAAGGCTAGGCTTGTAGCGAAGGGCTTCGAGCAGAAGTATGGTAAGGATTATCTTGAGACTTTCTCGCCTACTGCAAATGCTGCATCAATCCGTTTAATATTAAAGTAGCATTGGCGTGCAAGTATGACTTAGAATTTCTCCACTTTGACATTGAGCAAGCGTTTGTTCAGTCGGAATTGGATCACGAGGTGTTCATGAAGTTGCCTCCTGGCTGCAAGCCGATGTCAGGAAAGGTCGTCCGTTTATACCAGAGTTTGGATGGACTGAGGCAGCATGTAGAACATTTCACACGAGACTTGTGTCGAACCTGAAGAGGATTAGTGTCGAACAATCTCTATCTGACCCCTGTGTTGTGCGTTTCATGATGAGAAACGAGGTGATGAGTATGATCGCGATTCATGTGGATGACATTCTGTATGGAGGAATTGAGAGCCTTGCCAAGATAGTTGTGCAAGCGCTAGGTGACTCTTTTCACACGAAGAATTTTGGTGAGGTCAAGTTCTTTCTTGGTTGCGCATTAGTCGCGACCGCGAGGCTGGCACGATTGAGATGTCTCAAGAGAGTTGCGTCAGGAGTGTTCTCGGGATATTCAATATTAGTCGCACCAGCTCGATCCCTGCTTCCCCTGCTAGTGATTTCAGGTCCGTGACGGAGGAGAAGGCAGGCGATGTGCCGTTCCGAGAGGTGGTGGGGAGCCTGATGCGGATCGCCAACCAGACGAGGCCCGACATCTCGAATGCTGTGCGGGGAGTGGCGAGGCACTCTCACGAGCCAAAGAAAAGCCACTGGAAGGCGGACCAGAAGATTCTAAATTATCTTCTGGAGACGGCATATCTAACTTTCAAGTACAAGCAATACACCATGGTAGACGTAGGGACGTTTGTGTACGTAAACGCAGACTTCGCCGGTAAGGCCACTGACCGTAGATCAGATTCGGGAGCACTAGTTCTTGTAGCTGACTGTCTTGCTGCTTGGATTTCTAGGACGCAGAAATGTGTCACACTTTCAACAACTGAAGCGAGTATGTTGCGATGGGTGACGGTGTAAAAGAGGCTCTGTTTGTCAACGGAATGCTCGAGTTCTTGAGGTCTAGTGATAGAATTGGTAAGATTAAGGTACGATAGGACAACGAAGGTGCGCTTGCACGTGCTAAGAATCCACTTAGTTCGTTCAACAGTAAAGTACATTGACGTGAGGTACCACTTTCTTAGGAATTTGACAGAGAAGGGAGTGTTGGAAATCAGAAATGTCTCTAGCGAAGGACAGAATGCGGACGTTCTGACGAAGGCTCTGCCGAGAGATCTTTTTGAAGTTCATCGTAATTTTGCTCAAGGCTCGAGATCTGAGAAGAAGAGGTCTGAGTCGTGTTTTTTTTTTGCCTTTGTTTCTATGATTTGTATTTGGTTTGGTCGAGACAAAAGCCTCAAGGGAGGGAGCTCGTTATAGTTGCTGCTGGTTGTGTCGACAGAGTAACGTAGAAAAAATTGATTGGACAGCTTGAATTGTGCAGCTGTCGGCGTTGCAGATCGCTGAGTGCCCACATATTATCAGAACATCGAGGAACGTTCTGTAGGAATGTTCCTCGTGGATGGTGCATGGCCGCGAGTGTGTTCTCTGTGGATAGTGCATCAGCCAGAAGATTCATGGTACGTTGTGAAGTACGCTAGCCCCTGTTGAGTCTTTGTGTTCCGATATTATTGTGTTCGGCTTTTTTGCGTTGGTCGAGCGACATGGGTGGTGGCTGCGGTGCTGCGGTGCTGTGGTGCTAGCCCCACCCTTGCTCACTCCACCTTTTTGACCTGTTCTTCCGAACCAAGGTTTCATCAATGCAACATCTTTTCCCCAGAAGCCACGAGCTTACCAACGCGCTCAAATATGTATCATGATCGTCGCAGCTTCATGGATCGTTCAATCGAACCGTGGAATTTTTTTGAATCCCGTATACTTATCACTGGCACAAAGGCCGAGGGAGAACCATCGTAGTGTCGGGGCTCAACCACCAATGTTTGAGGTGTGTTATTTGGTTCTAGAGCGGCACAAACAACGCTCTGCGTGCGGGCAAGCCAATGACATATCCCCTAGTGACGCCAACCAGCTCGTGCATCAAACAGCAGGCCATCCGAATCTGAAATGCTTCTCATCACAATCTCGATCAAGGTTGCTCGTCCTTTGGCCTCGTCATCGGCCCGGCCTTCGGAGGTCTGCTGGCCCAACCAGCAACGCACTACCCGAACGTGTTTTCGGAGTCGGGGCTGTTCGGAAGGTTTGTCGAGATCGTTAGCATTCGTGTGTTTGAGGTAGCGTGTCGTGTGATGCTTAAACGCTGTGCGGCGAGGTTTCTGCATCCACATGTATTGTAGTTGTGCAGCCTCACAAGTTTGCGAGAGGCCCCCCGGGTACTCTTGAGCGAACGGGATCAAGGGAATCCCTGCGGAAATACAACATCACTAGGTGCAAAATTCGAGCTTTTCAAGTGGTTAACGATTGTACTTCCGCAATGACTCTTCACGGGAGATAAACCTTCGCAACGCTAGCGTAGCGTCCAGTATAGTCGGCAGCACCACCACCACCACCACCACCACCACCACCACCACAACAACAACATCAATGATGACGACAACGACGACTACTACTACCACTACCTGATTGTCACACCTTGCTGGGAGAATAGCAATCCGCTAGTAGTTGCGCGTACCCGGCGTGTACAGAGTTCTTAGCTCTTAGCTCTTAGCTCTTTGCGAGAGCTGTTTCTACTGAACGTTAGCCACACCTTGCCATACCTACCTGGTAGATGGCACTGACAACCCACATCGCTTTCTGCGCACCACCCATCTAGGTACCCTTACCTGCTTCCGAACGTGGTCGGGGCGAGTATAGCCTTCAGTGGCTTGCCCATGGTGTTTTTTTTCCTCAAGGAGACTTTAAACTTGGACGACGGCAGGAGTGTAACCGATAGCAGGTGAGGAAATTCTCGATGAAACCATGCCCGTTCAGCGCAGACACCAGACAGGCATGAGGCCTGGAAATCAGCGATAACGGACTATACCAATATTTATTCAATAGTGCAGTGAAATTGGCATTTCAGAAAAACGCCGCACGTTTGCGTTAGCCGGCCTCCCGTCGCGTTAGTCCTTGGTTTGTTGTAGGATTGACCGCCTTCAGCTGCCGTGATGCGCGTGGCCCCATCCCCCCCCTTTCCAGCACCTGATGCCGTTCTGTGATGCGTGTTTGTCGGTGCGCCCCTGAACAACGTTCCCTAGCATCGTTCCTTCGTTTGGGTCATGGCGGACATGAAAATTGAGGTCTGTGGGAGCCCGGTTTGTGATGCCCTGGCGTGCTTTTCAATAACGCCCCTTTCATCCCTGCCATCGGGGTTGGGTTTTCGTCGCTTGGCGACGACGTTGTAGAACAAGCCCCCCCCTCGGTGTACCTCCCTTCGCAATCTAGACTTCAGTGGGTTGGCGCTGTTGGCAAAGCGCTGTAAAACACGCCACCCCAAATATAGCCCCCATAGTATGCGCTACCAAAGACGCGTGACGCATGGATGCGTGGAGTGAGGATTGCTTACGAAAACCTCACAGGTTGAGTGATGTAGGAGATTGCCGGACACATAGACGTGTTGAGTGATTATAGCTGTATACTGAAACCCCACGGAAAGGGGAGGTTTGAGATTGCCAGACACATAGACGGGTTGCGTGGGGATAGCTGCTGGAACCCCACGGGTTGAGTGATGTTGGAGTGCCGGACACATGGACGCGTTGAATGAGGATAGACACATATTGAACCTCACAGGTT